>SZWC01019349.1:0-19092 GCA_023375785.1 Penium margaritaceum | reverse complement strand
GGTGCGAACTGGTTGCGGAGTGGTGCGAAGTGGTTGCAGAGTGGTGTGAACTGGTTGCGGAGTGGTGTTAGCGGGTTGCAGTGTGGTGCCAACTGGTTGCGGAGTGGTGCGGACAGGTTGCGGAGTTGTGCGAACTGGTTGCGGAGTGGTGCAAACTAGTTGCGGAGTGGTGCAAATCGGTTACAGAGTGGTGCAAACTGGATGGGGAGTGGTTTGAACTGGTAGTGGAGTGGTGCGAACTTGTTGCGGGGTGGTTCAAACTGGTTGCGGAGTGGAGCGAACTGGTGCGAACTGGTTGCAGAGTGGTGCAAACTGGTTGCGGAGTGGTGCGAACACGTTGCGGAGTAGTGCAAATTGGTTGCGGAGTGGTGAAAACAGGTTGCGGAGTGGTGCAAGCTGGTTGCGGATTGGTGCGAACTGGTTGCGGAGTGGTGCGATGGGTTGCGGAATGGTGCGAACTGCTTGCGGAATGGTGCAGACTGGTTGCGTAGTGGTGCGAACTGGTTGCGGAGTGGTGCAAGCTGGTTGCGGATTGGTGCGAACTGGTTGCGGAGTGGTGCGATGGGTTGCGGAATGGTGCGAACTGCTTGCGGAATGGTGCAGACTGGTTGCGTAGTGGTGCGAACTGGTTGCCGTGTGGTGCGAACTGGTTGCGGAGTGGTCCTCACTGGTTGCGGTGTGGTGCGAACTCGTTGCGGATTGGTGCGAACTGGTTGCGGAGTGGTGTGAACTGGTTGCGAGGTGGTGCGAACTGGTTGCGGAGTGGTGTGAACTGGTTGGAGAGTGGTGCGAACTGGTTGTGGAGTGCTGCGAACAGGTTGCAGAATGGTGCGAACAGGTTGCGGAGTGGTGCAAACTGGTTGCAGAGTGGTGCGAACTGGTTGCAGAGTGATGTGAACTGGTTGCGGATTGGTGCAAACTGGTTGCGGAGTGTTGTGAACTGGTTGCGGAGTGTTGTGAACAGGTTGCGGAGTGGTGCGAATTGGTTACAGAGTGGTGTAAACCTGATGCGGAGTGGTGCGAACTGGTTGGGGAGTGGTGCGAACTTGTTGCGGAGTGGTGCGAACTGCTTGCGGAGTGCTGCCAACTGGTTGCGTGGTGGTGCAAACTGGATGGAGAGTGGTGCGAACTGGTTGCAAAGTGATGTGAACTGGTTGCGGATTGGTGCAAACTGGTTGCGGAGTGTTGCAAATTCGTTGCGGAGTGTTGTGAACAGGTTGCGGAGTGGTGCGAACTGGTTGCGGAGTGGTGCGGACTGGCAGCGGAGTGGTGTGAACTGGATGCGGAGTGGTGCGCATTGGCTGCGGAGTGGTGCGAAGTGGTAACATAGTGGTGCGAAGTGGTTGCGGAGTGGTGCAAACTGGTCGCAGAGTGGTGTGGACTGGTTGCGGAGTGTTGCGAACTGGTTCCGGTGTGGTGCGAATGGGTTGCGGAGTGGTGTGAACTGGTTGTGGAGTGGTGCGAACTGGTTGCCGAGTGGTGCGAACTGGTTGCGGAGTGGTGCGAACTGGTTGTGGAGTGGTGTGAACTGGTTGCGAGGTGGTGCGAACTGGTTGTGGAGTGGTGCGAACTGGTTGCCGAGTGGTGCGAACTGGTTGCGGAGTGGTGCGAACTGGTTGTGGAGTGGTGTGAACTGGTTGCGAGGTGGTGCGAACTGGTTGCGGAGTGGTGTGAACTTCTTGCAGAGTGGTGTGAACTGGTTGTGGAGTGCTGCGAACAGGTTGCAGAATGGTGCGAACAGGTTGCGGAGTGCTGGAAACTGGTTGCAGAGTGGTGCAAACTGGTTGCAGAGTGATGTGAACTGGTTGCAGATTGGTGCAAACTGGTTTCGGAGTGTTGCGAACTGGTTGCGGAGTGGTGTGAACAGGTTGCGGAGTGGTGCGAATTGGTTACAGAGTGGTGCGAACTTGATGCGGAGTGGTGCGAACTGGTTGCGAGTGGTGCGGAATGGTTGCAGGGTGGTGCGACCTGCTTGCGAAGTGGTGAAAACTCGTTGCGGTGTGGTGGGAACTGGTTGCGGAATGATGCGAACTGGTTGCGTAGTGGTCCGAACTGGTTGCCGAGTGCTGCGAACTTGTTGCGGAGTGGTACAAACTGGTTGCAGAGTGGTACGAACCGGTTGCAGATTGGTGCCAGCTGGTTGCCATGTGGTGCGAACTGGTTGCAGACTGGTGTGAACTGGTTGCAGAGTGGTGGGAACTGGTTGCGGAGTGGTGCAAACTGGTTGCGGAGTGGTGCGAACTGGTTGCGGAGTGGTGCAAACTGGTTGCGGAGTGGTGCGAAAAGGTCGCGGAGTGGTGGGAATTGGTTTGGGAGTGGTGCGAACGGGTTGCGGAGTGCTACAAACGCCTTGCGGAGTGGTGGGAACGGGTTGCAGAGTGGTGCGAACAGATTGCGGAGTGGTGCGAACTGCTTGCAGAATGGTGCTAACTGGTGGCGGAGTGGTGCGAATTGGTTGTGGAGTGGTGCGAACAGGTTGCTGAGTGGTGCAAACTGGATACGGAGTGGATTCAACTGGTGTGAACTGGTTGCAGAGTGGTGCGAACTGGTTGTGGAGAGATGCGAACTGGTTGCAAAGTGGTGCGAACTGGTTGCGGAGTAGTGCGGACTGGTTGCGGAGTGGTGCGAACTGGTTGCGGAGTGGTGCGAACTGCTTGCGGAGTGGTGCCAACTGGTCGCAGAGTGGTGCGAACTGGTTGCGGAGTGGTGCGAACTGGTTGCGGAGTGATGCGAACTGGTTGCGGAGTGGTGCGAACTGCTTGCGGAGTGGTGCAAACTGGTTGCGGAGTGCTGCGAACTGGTTGCGGAGTGGTGCGAACTGCTTGCGGAGTGGTGCAAACTGGTTGCGGAGTGCTGCGAACTGGTTGCGGAGTGGTGCGAACTGCTTGCGGAGTGGTGCAAACTGGTTGCGGAGTGCTGCGAACTGGTTGCGGAGTGGTGCGAACTGCTTGCGGAGTGGTGCAAACTGGTTGCGGAGTGCTGCGAACTGGTTGCGGAGTGGTGCGAACTGCTTGCGGAGTGGTGCAAACTGGTTGCGGAGTGCTGCGAACTGGTTGCGGAGTGGTGCGAACTGCTTGCGGAGTGGTGCAAACTGGTTGCGGAGTGCTGCGAACTGGTTGCGGAGTGGTGCGAACTGCTTGCGGAGTGGTGCAAACTGGTTGCGGAGTGCTGCGAACTGGTTGCGGAGTGGTGCGAACTGCTTGCGGAGTGGTGCAAACTGGTTGCGGAGTGCTGCGAACTGGTTGCGGAGTGGTGCGAACTGCTTGCGGAGTGGTGCAAACTGGTTGCGGAGTGCTGCGAACTGGTTGCGGAGTGGTGCGAACTGCTTGCGGAGTGGTGCAAACTGGTTGCGGAGTGCTGCGAACTGGTTGCGGAGTGGTGCGAACTGCTTGCGGAGTGGTGCAAACTGGTTGCGGAGTGCTGCGAACTGGTTGCGGAGTGGTGCGAACTGCTTGCGGAGTGGTGCGAACTGGTTGCAGAGTGGTGCAAACTGGTTGCAGAGTGGTGCAAACTGGTTGCGTAGTGGTGCAAACTGGTTGCGGAGTGCTGCGAACGTGTTGCGGAGTGGTGCAAACTGGTTGCAGAATCGTGCAAACTGGTTGCGGAGTGGTGCGAACTGGTTGCGGTGTGGTGCGAACAGGTTGCAGAGTGGTGCGAACTAGTTGCGGACTGGTGCGAACTGGTTGCCGAGTGGTGCGAACTGGTTGCGGAGTGATGCGAACTGGTTGCGGAGTGGTGTAAACTGGTTGTGAAGTGGTGCAAAGGGTTGCAGAGTGGTGCGAAAAGTTTGCGGAGTGGTGGGAATTGGTTGGGGAGTGGTGCGAACGGGTTGCGGAGTGCTGCAAACGCGTTGCGGAGTGGAGCGAACGGGTTGAGGATTGGTGCCAACAGGTTGCGGAATGGTGCCAACTGGTTGCCGAAGGGTGCTAACTGGTTGCGGAGTGGTGCGAATTGGTTGCGAAGTGGTGCGAACAGGTTGCAGAGTGATGCGAACTGGTTACGGAGTGGTGTGTTTTTGTTGCGGAGTCGTGTGAACTGGTTGCGGAGTAGTCCGAAATGGTTGCGGAGAGGTGCGAACTGGTTGCAAAGTGGTGCGAACTGGTTGCGGAGTAGTGCGAACTGGTTGCGGAGTGGTGCGAACTGGTTGCGGAGTGGTGCAAACTGCTTGCGGAGTGCTGAGAACTGGTCGCGGAATGGTGCGAACTGGTTGCGGAGTGGTGGGAACTGGTTGCCGAGTGGTGCGAACTGGTTGCGGAGTGGCGCGAACTGGTTGCGGAGTGGTGGGAACTGGTTGCCGAGTGGTGCGAACTGGTTGCGGAGTGGCGCGAACTGGTTGCGGAGTGGTGGGAACTGGTTGCCGAGTGGTGCGAACTGGTTGCGGAGTGGCGCGAACTGGTTGCGGAGTGGTGGGAACTGGTTGCCGAGTGGTGCGAACTGGTTGCGGAGTGGCGCGAACTGGTTGCGGAGTGGTGGGAACTGGTTGCCGAGTGGTGCGAACTGGTTGCGGAGTGGCGCGAACTGGTTGCGGAGTGGTGGGAACTGGTTGCCGAGTGGTGCGAACTGGTTGCGGAGTGGCGCGAACTGGTTGCGGAGTGGTGGGAACTGGTTGCCGAGTGGTGCGAACTGGTTGCGGAGTGGCGCGAACTGGTTGCGGAGTGGTGGGAACTGGTTGCCGAGTGGTGCGAACTGGTTGCGGAGTGGCGCGAACTGGTTGCGGAGTGGTGGGAACTGGTTGCCGAGTGGTGCGAACTGGTTGCGGAGTGGCGCGAACTGGTTGCGGAGTGGTGGGAACTGGTTGCCGAGTGGTGCGAACTGGTTGCGGAGTGGCGCGAACTGGTTGCGGAGTGGTGGGAACTGGTTGCCGAGTGGTGCGAACTGGTTGCGGAGTGGCGCGAACTGGTTGCGGAGTGGTGGGAACTGGTTGCCGAGTGGTGCGAACTGGTTGCGGAGTGGCGCGAACTGGTTGCGGAGTGGTGGGAACTGGTTGCCGAGTGGTGCGAACTGGTTGCGGAGTGGCGCGAACTGGTTGCGGAGTGGTGGGAACTGGTTGCCGAGTGGTGCGAACTGGTTGCGGAGTGGCGCGAACTGGTTGCGGAGTGGTGGGAACTGGTTGCCGAGTGGTGCGAACTGGTTGCGGAGTGGCGCGAACTGGTTGCGGAGTGGTGGGAACTGGTTGCCGAGTGGTGCGAACTGGTTGCGGAGTGGCGCGAACTGGTTGCGGAGTGGTGGGAACTGGTTGCCGAGTGGTGCGAACTGGTTGCGGAGTGGCGCGAACTGGTTGCGGAGTGGTGGGAACTGGTTGCCGAGTGGTGCGAACTGGTTGCGGAGTGGCGCGAACTGGTTGCGGAGTGGTGGGAACTGGTTGCCGAGTGGTGCGAACTGGTTGCGGAGTGGCGCGAACTGGTTGCGGAGTGGTGGGAACTGGTTGCCGAGTGGTGCGAACTGGTTGCGGAGTGGCGCGAACTGGTTGCGGAGTGGTGGGAACTGGTTGCCGAGTGGTGCGAACTGGTTGCGGAGTGGCGCGAACTGGTTGCGGAGTGGTGGGAACTGGTTGCCGAGTGGTGCGAACTGGTTGCGGAGTGGCGCGAACTGGTTGCGGAGTGGTGGGAACTGGTTGCCGAGTGGTGCGAACTGGTTGCGGAGTGGCGCGAACTGGTTGCGGAGTGGTGGGAACTGGTTGCGGTGTGGTGCGAACAGGTTGCTGAGTGGTGCGAATTGGTAACAGAGTGGTGCAAACTTGATGCGGAGTGGTGCGAACTGGTTGCGAGTGGTGGGGACTGGTTGCGGAGTGGTGCGAACTGGTTGCGAAGTGGTGCAAACTGGTTGCGGTGTGATGGGAACTGGTTGCGGAATGGTGCGAACTGGTTGCGTAGTGGTGCGAACTGGTTGCCGAGTGCTGCGAACTTGTTGCGGAGTGGTACAAACTGGTTGCAGAGTGGTACGAACCGGTTGCAGATTGGTGCCAACTGGTTGCCATGTGGTGCGAACTGGTTGCAGACTGGTGTGAACTGGTTGCAGAGTGGTGCGAACTGGTTGCGGAGTGGAGCAAACTGGTTGCCGAGTGGTGCGAACTGGTTCCGGAGTGGTGCGAACTGGTTGCGGGGTGGTGCAAACTGGTTGCGGACTGGTGCAAACTGGTTTCGGAGTGGTGCGAAAAGGTTGCGGAGTGGTGGGAATTGGTTGGGGAGTGGTGCGAACGGGTTGCGCAGGGCTACAAACGCGTTGCGGAGTGGAGCGAACGGGTTGCAGAGTGGTGCGAACAGATTGCGTAGTGGTGCAAACTGCTTGCAGAATGATGCTAACTGGTGGCGGAGTACTGCGAATTGGTTGCGGAGTGGTCCAAACAGGTTGCAGAGTGGTGCAAACTGGATAGGGAGTGGATTGAACTGGTTGCCGAGTGGTGTGAACTGGTTGCAGAGTGGTGCGAACTGGTTGTGGAGAGATGCGACCTGGTTGCAGAGTGGTGCGAACTGGTTGCGGAGTAGTGCGGACTGGTTGCAGAGTGGTGCGAACTGGTTGCAGAGTGGTGCGAACTGCTTGTGGAGTGGTGCCGACTGGTTGCGGAGTGGTGCGAACTGGTTGCCGAGTGGTGCGAACTGGTTGCGGAGTGGTGCAAACTGGTTGCGGAGTGGTGAGCTGGTTGCGGAGTAGTGCGAACAGGTTGCGGAGTGGTGCGAACGGGTTGTGGAGTGGGGCGAACAGGTTGCGGAGTGGTGCGAACGGGTTGTGGAGTGGGGCGAACAGGTTGCGGAGTGGTGCGAACGGGTTGTGGAGTGGGGCGAACAGGTTGCGGAGTGGTGCGAACGGGTTGTGGAGTGGGGCGAACAGGTTGCGGAGTGGTGCGAACGGGTTGTGGAGTGGGGCGAACAGGTTGCGGAGTGGTGCGAACGGGTTGTGGAGTGGGGCGAACAGGTTGCGGAGTGGTGCGAACGGGTTGTGGAGTGGGGCGAACAGGTTGCGGAGTGGTGCGAACGGGTTGTGGAGTGGGGCGAACAGGTTGCGGAGTGGTGCGAACGGGTTGTGGAGTGGGGCGAACAGGTTGCGGAGTGGTGCGAACGGGTTGTGGAGTGGGGCGAACAGGTTGCGGAGTGGTGCGAACGGGTTGTGGAGTGGGGCGAACAGGTTGCGGAGTGGTGCGAACGGGTTGTGGAGTGGGGCGAACAGGTTGCGGAGTGGTGCGAACGGGTTGTGGAGTGGGGCGAACAGGTTGCGGAGTGGTGCGAACGGGTTGTGGAGTGGGGCGAACAGGTTGCGGAGTGGTGCGAACGGGTTGTGGAGTGGGGCGAACAGGTTGCGGAGTGGTGCGAACGGGTTGTGGAGTGGGGCGAACAGGTTGCGGAGTGGTGCGAACGGGTTGTGGAGTGGGGCGAACAGGTTGCGGAGTGGTGCGAACGGGTTGTGGAGTGGGGCGAACAGGTTGCGGAGTGGTGCGAACGGGTTGTGGAGTGGGGCGAACAGGTTGCGGAGTGGTGCGAACGGGTTGTGGAGTGGGGCGAACAGGTTGCGGAGTGGTGCGAACGGGTTGTGGAGTGGGGCGAACAGGTTGCGGAGTGGTGCGAACGGGTTGTGGAGTGGGGCGAACAGGTTGCGGAGTGGTGCGAACGGGTTGTGGAGTGGGGCGAACAGGTTGCGGAGTGGTGCGAACGGGTTGTGGAGTGGGGCGAACAGGTTGCGGAGTGGTGCGAACGGGTTGTGGAGTGGGGCGAACAGGTTGCGGAGTGGTGCGAACGGGTTGTGGAGTGGGGCGAACAGGTTGCGGAGTGGTGCGAACGGGTTGTGGAGTGGGGCGAACAGGTTGCGGAGTGGTGCGAACGGGTTGTGGAGTGGGGCGAACAGGTTGCGGAGTGGTGCGAACGGGTTGTGGAGTGGGGCGAACAGGTTGCGGAGTGGTGCGAACGGGTTGTGGAGTGGGGCGAACAGGTTGCGGAGTGGTGCGAACGGGTTGTGGAGTGGGGCGAACAGGTTGCGGAGTGGTGCGAACGGGTTGTGGAGTGGGGCGAACAGGTTGCGGAGTGGTGCGAACGGGTTGTGGAGTGGGGCGAACAGGTTGCGGAGTGGTGCGAACGGGTTGTGGAGTGGGGCGAACAGGTTGCGGAGTGGTGCGAACGGGTTGTGGAGTGGGGCGAACAGGTTGCGGAGTGGTGCGAACGGGTTGTGGAGTGGGGCGAACAGGTTGCGGAGTGGTGCGAACGGGTTGTGGAGTGGGGCGAACAGGTTGCGGAGTGGTGCGAACGGGTTGTGGAGTGGGGCGAACAGGTTGCGGAGTGGTGCGAACGGGTTGTGGAGTGGGGCGAACAGGTTGCGGAGTGGTGCGAACGGGTTGTGGAGTGGGGCGAACAGGTTGCGGAGTGGTGCGAACGGGTTGTGGAGTGGGGCGAACAGGTTGCGGAGTGGTGCGAACGGGTTGTGGAGTGGGGCGAACAGGTTGCGGAGTGGTGCGAACGGGTTGTGGAGTGGGGCGAACAGGTTGCGGAGTGGTGCGAACGGGTTGTGGAGTGGGGCGAACAGGTTGCGGAGTGGTGCGAACGGGTTGTGGAGTGGGGCGAACAGGTTGCGGAGTGGTGCGAACGGGTTGTGGAGTGGGGCGAACAGGTTGCGGAGTGGTGCGAACGGGTTGTGGAGTGGGGCGAACAGGTTGCGGAGTGGTGCGAACGGGTTGTGGAGTGGGGCGAACAGGTTGCGGAGTGGTGCGAACGGGTTGTGGAGTGGGGCGAACAGGTTGCGGAGTGGTGCGAACGGGTTGTGGAGTGGGGCGAACAGGTTGCGGAGTGGTGCGAACGGGTTGTGGAGTGGGGCGAACAGGTTGCGGAGTGGTGCGAACGGGTTGTGGAGTGGGGCGAACAGGTTGCGGAGTGGTGCGAACGGGTTGTGGAGTGGGGCGAACAGGTTGCGGAGTGGTGCGAACGGGTTGTGGAGTGGGGCGAACAGGTTGCGGAGTGGTGCGAACGGGTTGTGGAGTGGGGCGAACAGGTTGCGGAGTGGTGCGAACGGGTTGTGGAGTGGGGCGAACAGGTTGCGGAGTGGTGCGAACGGGTTGTGGAGTGGGGCGAACAGGTTGCGGAGTGGTGCGAACGGGTTGTGGAGTGGGGCGAACAGGTTGCGGAGTGGTGCGAACGGGTTGTGGAGTGGGGCGAACAGGTTGCGGAGTGGTGCGAACGGGTTGTGGAGTGGGGCGAACAGGTTGCGGAGTGGTGCGAACGGGTTGTGGAGTGGGGCGAACAGGTTGCGGAGTGGTGCGAACGGGTTGTGGAGTGGGGCGAACAGGTTGCGGAGTGGTGCGAACGGGTTGTGGAGTGGGGCGAACAGGTTGCGGAGTGGTGCGAACGGGTTGTGGAGTGGGGCGAACAGGTTGCGGAGTGGTGCGAACGGGTTGTGGAGTGGGGCGAACAGGTTGCGGAGTGGTGCGAACGGGTTGTGGAGTGGGGCGAACAGGTTGCGGAGTGGTGCGAACGGGTTGTGGAGTGGGGCGAACAGGTTGCGGAGTGGTGCGAACGGGTTGTGGAGTGGGGCGAACAGGTTGCGGAGTGGTGCGAACGGGTTGTGGAGTGGGGCGAACAGGTTGCGGAGTGGTGCGAACGGGTTGTGGAGTGGGGCGAACAGGTTGCGGAGTGGTGCGAACGGGTTGTGGAGTGGGGCGAACAGGTTGCGGAGTGGTGCGAACGGGTTGTGGAGTGGGGCGAACAGGTTGCGGAGTGGTGCGAACGGGTTGTGGAGTGGGGCGAACAGGTTGCGGAGTGGTGCGAACAGGTTGCGGAATGGTGCAAACACGTTGCAGAGTGGTGCGAACTGGTTGTGGAGTTGTGCGAACAGGTTGCGCAATGGTGCGAACAGGTTGCGGACTGGTGCGAACTGGTTGCCGAGTGGTGCGAACTGGTTGCAGAGTGGAGCGAACTGGTTGCGGAGTGGTGCAAATAGGTTGTAGAGTGGTGCGAACTGGTTGCGGAGTGGTGCAAACTGGTTGTGGAGTGGTGCGAACAGGTTGCGGAGTTGTGCAAATTGGTTACAGATTGGTGCGAACTTGATGCGGAGTGCTGCGAACTGGTTGCGGAGTGGTGCGAACTTGTTGCGAAGTGGTGCGATCTGGTTGCAGAGTGGTGCGTACTGGTTGCGGAGTGGTGCAAACTGGTTGAGGAGTGGTGCGAACAGGTTGTGGAGTGGCACGAATTGGTTTGGGAGTGGTGCGAACTGGTTGCGGAGTGGTGCGAACAGGTTGCGGAATGGTGCGCACTGGTTGCGGAATGGTGCGAAATGGTTGTGGAGTGGTGCGAACAGGTTGGAGAGTGGTGCGAACTGGTTACGGAGTGGTGTAAACTGGATGCGGAGTTTTGCGAACTGGTTGCGGAGTGGTGGAAACTGGTTGTGGATTGGTGCCAACTGATTGCGGAGTGGTGCAAACTGGTTGCGGAGTGGTGCTAACCGGTTGCAGAGTGGTGGAAACTGGTTGCGGAGTGGTGCGAACTGGTTGCGGAGTGGTGCGAACTGGTTGCGGAGTGGTGCAAACTGGTTGCGGAGTGGTGTGAACTGGTTGCAGAGTGGTGCGAACTGGTTGCGGAGTGGTGCGAACTGGTCGCAGAGTGGTGCGAACTGGTTGCGGAGAGGTGCGAACTGGTTGCAGAGTGGTGGGAACTGGTTGCGGAGTGGTGCGAACTGGTCGCAGAGTGGTGCGAACTGGTTGCGGAGAGGTGCGAACTGGTTGCAGAGTGGTGGGAACTGGTTGCGGAGTGGTGCGAACTGGTCGCAGAGTGGTGCGAACTGGTTGCGGAGAGGTGCGAACTGGTTGCAGAGTGGTGGGAACTGGTTGCGGAGTGGTGCGAACTGGTCGCAGAGTGGTGCGAACTGGTTGCGGAGAGGTGCGAACTGGTTGCAGAGTGGTGGGAACTGGTTGCGGAGTGGTGCGAACTGGTCGCAGAGTGGTGCGAACTGGTTGCGGAGAGGTGCGAACTGGTTGCAGAGTGGTGGGAACTGGTTGCGGAGTGGTGCGAACTGGTCGCAGAGTGGTGCGAACTGGTTGCGGAGAGGTGCGAACTGGTTGCAGAGTGGTGGGAACTGGTTGCGGAGTGGTGCGAACTGGTCGCAGAGTGGTGCGAACTGGTTGCGGAGAGGTGCGAACTGGTTGCAGAGTGGTGGGAACTGGTTGCGGAGTGGTGCGAACTGGTCGCAGAGTGGTGCGAACTGGTTGCGGAGAGGTGCGAACTGGTTGCAGAGTGGTGGGAACTGGTTGCGGAGTGGTGCGAACTGGTCGCAGAGTGGTGCGAACTGGTTGCGGAGAGGTGCGAACTGGTTGCAGAGTGGTGGGAACTGGTTGCGGAGTAGTGCGAACTGGTTGCGGAGTGGTGCAAACTGGTTGTGGAGTGGTGCGAACAGGTTGCGGAATGGTGCGAACACGTTGCAGAGTGGTGCGAACTGGTTGCAGAGTGGTGTGAACTGGTTGCGGAGTGATGCGAACAGGTTGCGGATTGGTGCAAATTGGTTACAGACTGGTGCGCACTTGATGCGGACTGGTGCAAACTGGGTTCGGAGTGGTGCGAACTGGTTGCAGAGTGGTGCGAACTGGTTGCGGAGTAGTCCAAGCTGGTTGCGGAATGGTGCAAACAGGTTGCGGAGTGGTGCGAATGGTTGGAGAGTGGTGCGAACGGGTTGCGGAGTGCTAAAAACACGTTGCGGAGTAGTGCGAACTGGTTGCGAAGTGGTGCAAACAGGTTGCGGAGAGGTGCGAATTGGTTGCATAGTGGTGCAAACTGGTTCGGAGTAGTGCGAACTGGTTGCCGAATGGTGCAAACTGGTTGCAAAGTGGTGCGAACTGGTTGCAGAGTGATGCGAACTGGAAGTGGATTGGTGCAAGCTGGTTGCAGAGTGGTTCAAACTGGTTGCGGCGTGGTGCGAACAGGTTGCGGAGTGGTGCGAATTGGTTACGAAGTGGTGCGAACTGGATGTGGAGTGGTGCCAACTAGTTCAGAGTGGTACGAACGTGTTGCGGAGTGGTGCGAACTGGATGTGGAGTGGTGCGAACTGGTTGCTGAGTGGTGCAAACTGGTTTCGGGGTGTTGCGAGCGGTTGCGGAGTAGTGTGAATTGGTTGCGAAATGGTGCGAACGGGTTGCGGAGTGGTGCAAACTGGTTGCAGAGTGGTGCGAACTGATTGCGCAGTGGTGCGAAAAGGTTGCAGAGTGGTGCGAACTGGTTACAGAGTGGTGCGAACTGGATGCAGAGTAAAAACGAACTGGTTGCGCAGTAGAGGGAACTGGTTGCGAGTGGGTGCCAACTGGTTGCTGAGTGGTGCAAACGGGTTGCGGAGTGATGCGAACTGGTTGCGGAGTGGTTAGAACTGGTTGCGGAGTGGTGCGAACTGCTGGCGGAGTGGTGCAAACTGGTTGCGGAGTGGTGCGAACTGGTTGCGGAGTTGTGCAAACAGGTTGCGGAGGGGTGCAAACTGGTTGTCGAATGGTGCGAACTGGTTGCGGAGCCGTGCGAACAGGATGCGGACTGGTGCGAACGGGTTCTGGAGTGGTGCGAACATGTTGCGGAGTGGTGCGAACTGGTTGCGGAGTGGTGCGAACTGGTTGTGGAGTGGTGCGAACTGGTTGCGGAGTGGTGCAAACTGGTTACAGAGCGGTGCGAACTGGTTGCGGATTGGTGCGAACTGCTTGCGGAGTGGTGCGAACTGGTTGCGCAGTGCTGCGAACGTGTTGCAGGGTGGTGCAAACCGATTGCAGAGTGGTGCGAACTGATTGTGGAGTGGTGCGAACTGGTTGCGGTGTGGTGCAAACTGGTTGCGTAGTGGTGCAAACCGGTTGCGGAGTGGTTTGAACTGGTTGCAGAGTGGTGCGAACTGGTTGCGGTGTGGTGGAAATTGGTTGCGGAGTGGTGCGAACCGGTTGGGGAGTGGTGAAACTGGCTGCGGAGTGGTGCAAACCCGTTGCAGAGTGGTGAGAACTGGTTGCAGAGTGGTGCGAACTGGTTGGGAAGTGGTGCGAACTGGTTGTGGAGTGGTGCAAACTGGTTTTAAGGTGCTGCAAACTGGTTGCCGAGTGGTGTGAACTGGTTGCGGAGTGGCGAAAACTGGTTGCGGTGTGGCGCGAACTGGATGCGGAGTGGTGCTGACTGGTTGCGGACTGGTGCGAACTGGTTACGGGGTGGTGCAAACTGGTTGCCGAGTGGTGCGAACTGGTTGCGCAGTGGTCGAACTGGTTGCGGAGTGGTGTGAACTGCTTGCGGAGTGGTGCGAACTGGCTGCGGAGTGGTGCCAACTGGTAGCGGAGTGGTGCGAACAGGTTGCGGAGTGGTGCGAACGGGTTGCGGAGTTGTGCGAACTGGTTACGGAGTGGTGCGAACAGGTTGCGGAGTGGTGCGAACGGGTTGCGGAGTTGTGCGAACTGGTTACGGAGTGGTGCGAACAGATTGCGGAGTGGTGCGAACAGGTTGCGGAGTGGTGCGAACTGGTTGTGGAGTGATGCAAACTGGTTGCGGATTGTTGCAAACTGGCTGCGGGGTGGTGCACAGTGGTTGCGGAGTGGTGCAAACGGGTTGCAGAGTGGTGCGAACTGGTTGTGTTGTGGTGTGAACTGGTTGCGGACTGGTGCCAACTGGTTGCAGAGTGGTGCGAACTGGTTGCGGAGTGGTGCGAACTGGTTGCGGAGTGGTTCCAACTGGTTGCGGGGTGGTACCAACTGGTTGCAGAGGGGTGCGAACTGTATGCGGAATGGTGCGAACTGGTTGCGGAGTGGTACGAACTGGTTGCGCAGCGGTGCAAACTGGTTGCAGAGTGGTGCAAACTGGTTACGGAGTGGTTCGAACCGGTCGCGGAGTGCTGCGAACTGCTTGCGGAGTGGTGCGAACAGGTTGCGGAGTGGTGTGATCTGGTTACGGAGTGGTGGGAACTTGTTGCGGAGTGCTGCGAACTTGTTGCGGGGTAGTGCAAACTGGTTGCAGAGTGGTGAGAACTGGTTGCGGACTGGTGCGAACTGGTTGCGGTGTGGTGCAAACTGATTGCGTAGTGGTGCGAACTGGTTGCGGAGTGGTGCGAACTGGTTGCGGAGTGGTGCGAACTGGTTGCGGAGTGGTGCGCACTAGTTGCGAAGTGGTGCGCACTGGGTGCGGAGTGGTGCGAACGGGTTGCAGAGTGGTGCGAACAGGTTGCGGAGTGGTGCGCACTGGTTGCGGAGTGGTCCGAACTGGTTGCGGAGTGCTGCGAACTGGTTGCGGACTGGTGCGAACTGGTTACGGAGTGGTGCGAACTGCTTGCGGAGTGGTGCGAATTGGTTGTGGAGTGGTGTGAACTGGTTGCGGAGTGGTGCCAACTGGTTGCAGAGTGGTGGGAACATGTTGCGGAGTGGTGCCAAAAGGTTGCGAAGTGGTGCGAACTGGTTGCGGAGTTGTGGGAACTGGTTGCAGAGTGGTGCGAACTGATCGCGGAGTGGTGCGAACAGGTTGCCGAGTGGTGCTAACTGGTTGTGGAGTGGTGCAAACTGGCTGCGGAGTGGTGCAAACGGATTGCAGAGTGGTGCAGACTGGTTGCGTTGTTGTGTGAACTGGTTGCGGAGTGGTGCGAACTGGTTGCGGAGTGGTGCGCACTTGTTGCGGAGTGGTGCGAATTGGTTGTGGAGTGGTTCAAACTGGTTGCGGAGTGGTGCGAACTGGTTGCGGAGTGGTGCGAACTGGTTCCGCAGCGGTGCGAACGCGTTGCGGAGTGGTGCAAACTGGTTACGGAGTGGTGCGAACTGGTTGACGAGTGGTGTGAACTGCTTGCGGAGTGGTGCGAACTGGTTGCGGAGTGGTGCGAACTGGTTACGGAGTGGTGCCAACTGGTTGTAGAGTGCTGCGAACTTGTTGTGGGGTGGTGCAAACTGGTTGCAGAGTGGTGCGAACTGGTTGCGGAGTGGTGCGAACTGGTTGCGGTGTGGTGCAAACTGGTTGCAGAGTGGTTCGAACAGATTGTAGAGTGGTGCGAACAAGTTGTAGAGTGGTGCAAACTGAATGCGGAGTGGTGCCAACTGGTTGCGGAGTGGTGCGAGCAGGTTGCGGAGTGGTGCGAACTGGTTACGGAGTGGTGCGAACTGGTTGCGGAGTAGTGCAAACTGGTTGCGGAGTGGTGCGAACTGGTTGCAGAGTGGTGCGAACTGGTTGCGCAGTGGTGCGAACTGGTTGCGGAGTGGTGTGAACAGGTTGCGGAGTGGTGCGAACAGGTTGCAGAGTGGTGCGAACTGGTTGCGGAGGGGTGCGAACTGGTTGCGGAGTGGTGCGAGCTGGTTTCCGAGTGGTGTGAACTGGTTGCCGAGTGGGACGAACTGGTTGCGGAGTGGTGCGAACTGGTCGCGGAGTGGTGCAAACCGGTTGCGAAGTGGTGCGAACTGGTTGCGCAGTGGTGCGAACTGGTTGCGGAGTGGTGTGAACAGGTTGCGGAGTGGTGCGAACAGGTTGCAGAGTGGTGCGAACTGGTTGCGGAGGGGTGCGAACTGGTTGCGGAGTGGTGCGAGCTGGTTTCCGAGTGGTGTGAACTGGTTGCCGAGTGGGACGAACTGGTTGCGGAGTGGTGCGAACTGGTCGCGGAGTGGTGCAAACCGGTTGCGAAGTGGTGCGAACTGGTTGCGCAGTGGTGCGAACTGGTTGCGGAGTGGTGTGAACAGGTTGCGGAGTGGTGCGAACAGGTTGCAGAGTGGTGCGAACTGGTTGCGGAGGGGTGCGAACTGGTTGCGGAGTGGTGCGAGCTGGTTTCCGAGTGGTGTGAACTGGTTGCCGAGTGGGACGAACTGGTTGCGGAGTGGTGCGAACTGGTCGCGGAGTGGTGCAAACCGGTTGCGAAGTGGTGCGAACTGGTTGCGCAGTGGTGCGAACTGGTTGCGGAGTGGTGTGAACAGGTTGCGGAGTGGTGCGAACAGGTTGCAGAGTGGTGCGAACTGGTTGCGGAGGGGTGCGAACTGGTTGCGGAGTGGTGCGAGCTGGTTTCCGAGTGGTGTGAACTGGTTGCCGAGTGGGACGAACTGGTTGCGGAGTGGTGCGAACTGGTCGCGGAGTGGTGCAAACCGGTTGCGAAGTGGTGCGAACTGGTTGCGCAGTGGTGCGAACTGGTTGCGGAGTGGTGTGAACAGGTTGCGGAGTGGTGCGAACAGGTTGCAGAGTGGTGCGAACTGGTTGCGGAGGGGTGCGAACTGGTTGCGGAGTGGTGCGAGCTGGTTTCCGAGTGGTGTGAACTGGTTGCCGAGTGGGACGAACTGGTTGCGGAGTGGTGCGAACTGGTCGCGGAGTGGTGCAAACCGGTTGCGAAGTGGTGCGAACTGGTTGCGCAGTGGTGCGAACTGGTTGCGGAGTGGTGCAAAGTGGTTTCGGAGTGGTGCGAACTGGTTGTAGAGTGGTGCGAACTGGTTGCGGAGTGGTGCGAACTGGTTGCGGAGTGGTGCGAACTGGTTGCGGAGTGGTGTCAACAGGTTGCGGAGTGGTGCAAACAGGTTGCAGAGTGGTGCGAACGAGTAGCGGAGTGGTGCAAACTTGTTGCGGAGTGGTGCCAACTGGTTGTGGAGGGGTGCAAACTGGTTAAGGCGTGGTGCGAGCTGGTTGTGCAGTTCTGGAAACTGGTTGCAGAGTGGTGCAAACTGGTTACAGAGTGGTGCGAACTGGTTGAGGAGTGGTGCGAACTGCTTGTGGAGTGGTGGGAAGAGGTTTCGGAGTGGTGCGAACTGGTTGTGGAGCGTTGCAAACTGGTTGCCGAGTGCTGCAAACTGGTGGCGGAGTGGTGCGAACTGGTTGCAGAGTGGTGCAAACTGGTTACAGAGTGGTGCGAACTGGTTGCGGAGTGGTGCGAACTGCTTGTGGAGTGGTGGGAAGAGGTTGCGGAGTGGTGCGAACTGGTTGCGGAGCGTTGCAAACTGGTTGCCGAGTGCTGCGAACTGGTGGCGGAGTGGTGCGAACTGGTTGCAGAGTGGTGCGAACTGGTTGCGGAGTAGTGTGGTGGGAACTGGTTCCGGAGTGGTGCGAACTGGTTGCGGACTGGTGCGAACATGTTGCGGAGTGGTGTGAACATGTTGCGGAGTGGTGCGAACTGGTTGCGGAGTGGTGCAAACTGGTTGCGGAGTGGTGCGAACTGGTTGCAGAGTGGTGTGAACTGGTTGCGAGGTTGTTCGAACTGGTTGCAGAGTGGTGCGAACGGGTTGCGGAGTGGTGCGAACTGGTTCCGGAGTGGTGCGAACTGGTTCCGGAGTGGTGCGAACTGGTTCCGGAGTGGTGCGAACTGGTTCCGGAGTGGTGCGAACTGGTTCCGGAGTGGTGCGAACTGGTTCCGGAGTGGTGCGAACTGGTTCCGGAGTGGTGCGAACTGGTTCCGGAGTGGTGCGAACTGGTTCCGGAGTGGTGCGAACTGGTTCCGGAGTGGTGCGAACTGGTTCCGGAGTGGTGCGAACTGGTTCCGGAGTGGTGCGAACTGGTTCCGGAGTGGTGCGAACTGGTTCCGGAGTGGTGCGAACTGGTTCCGGAGTGGTGCGAACTGGTTCCGGAGTGGTGCGAACTGGTTCCGGAGTGGTGCGAACTGGTTCCGGAGTGGTGCGAACTGGTTCCGGAGTGGTGCGAACTGGTTCCGGAGTGGTGCGAACTGGTTCCGGAGTGGTGCGAACTGGTTCCGGAGTGGTGCGAACTGGTTCCGGAGTGGTGCGAACTGGTTCCGGAGTGGTGCGAACTGGTTCCGGAGTGGTGCGAACTGGTTCCGGAGTGGTGCGAACTGGTTCCGGAGTGGTGCGAACTGGTTCCGGAGTGGTGCGAACTGGTTCCGGAGTGGTGCGAACTGGTTCCGGAGTGGTGCGAACTGGTTCCGGAGTGGTGCGAACTGGTTCCGGAGTGGTGCGAACTGGTTCCGGAGTGGTGCGAACTGGTTCCGGAGTGGTGCGAACTGGTTCCGGAGTGGTGCGAACTGGTTCCGGAGTGGTGCGAACTGGTTCCGGAGTGGTGCGAACTGGTTCCGGAGTGGTGCGAACTGGTTCCGGAGTGGTGCGAACTGGTTCCGGAGTGGTGCGAACTGGTTCCGGAGTGGTGCGAACTGGTTCCGGAGTGGTGCGAACTGGTTCCGGAGTGGTGCGAACTGGTTCCGGAGTGGTGCGAACTGGTTCCGGAGTGGTGCGAACTGGTTCCGGAGTGGTGCGAACTGGTTCCGGAGTGGTGCGAACTGGTTCCGGAGTGGTGCGAACTGGTTCCGGAGTGGTGCGAACTGGTTCCGGAGTGGTGCGAACTGGTTCCGGAGTGGTGCGAACTGGTTCCGGAGTGGTGCGAACTGGTTCCGGAGTGGTGCGAACTGGTTCCGGAGTGGTGCGAACTGGTTCCGGAGTGGTGCGAACTGGTTCCGGAGTGGTGCGAACTGGTTCCGGAGTGGTGCGAACTGGTTCCGGAGTGGTGCGAACTGGTTCCGGAGTGGTGCGAACTGGTTCCGGAGTGGTGCGAACTGGTTCCGGAGTGGTGCGAACTGGTTCCGGAGTGGTGCGAACTGGTTCCGGAGTGGTGCGAACTGGTTCCGGAGTGGTGCGAACTGGTTCCGGAGTGGTGCGAACTGGTTCCGGAGTGGTGCGAACTGGTTCCGGAGTGGTGCGAACTGGTTCCGGAGTGGTGCGAACTGGTTCCGGAGTGGTGCGAACTGGTTCCGGAGTGGTGCGAACTGGTTCCGGAGTGGTGCGAACTGGTTCCGGAGTGGTGCGAACTGGTTCCGGAGTGGTGCGAACTGGTTGCGGAGTGGTGCGAACTTGTTGCGAAGTGGTGCGAACTGGTTGCGCAGTGGTGCCAACTGGTTGTGGAGTGGTGCGGACTGGTTGCGGAGCGGTGAAATCTGGTTGCGGACTCGTTTCAAATGATTGCAGTGTGGTGCCAACTGGTTGCGGAGTGGTATGAACTGGTTGCGGAGTGGTGCGAACTGGTTGCGGAGTGGTTCGAACTGGCTGCGGAGTGGTGCAAACTGGTTGCCGAGTGGTGCGAACTGGTTGGGGAGTGGTGCAAACCGCCTGCGGAGTTGTGCCAACTGGATGCGGAGCGGTGCGAACAGGTTGCGGAGTGGTTTCAACTGGTTGCGGTATGGTGCCAACTGGTTGCGGAGTGGTGCGAACTTGTTGCGGAGTGGTGCGAACTG
>SZWC01019348.1:2086-17086 GCA_023375785.1 Penium margaritaceum | reverse complement strand
ACACACACACACACACACACACACGCAGCAGTCGACATTCAATGACGTGAATGCACCACCGTCTGGGAGGAAACACGACAGACTCTCACGAAGACACAAGCAGTGATGAAGCGAGCAGCTGACCGACATCGCATCGACGACATCTTCACCGTTGGCGATCGAGTCCTCAGCTCGACAAACATCAAGCTTTGCGGATTCGACTATTCAAAACTCAAACCTCGATGGTTGGGACTGTTGTTTTGTGTGTCGTACACAGCTTACGATGACCCCTCGGCTCATGTCCATTCACGTGCACATCCCTGAGACTGGCGACGGTGGCGGAAGACTGGCGGCCGGCGGCGACGGGCGCCCAGAAGACGTTTGTATTTTTTAGAGTCGTGCTGTGTCAAAGCACGTAGGCGTGCAGCCTATGAGGACGTAGATCTTGTCGATGCGGCCGTTTTGGTTCAAACGGCTCGTCGTTCTGACGTGTCTGCAGGGAGTTATGGCCAAAATTGTGTTTCTGCCACTGTTTTGTCCTGCTAGAAAATACCGCCCTTATGCGCCGCGTGTGTGTGCACTAGGTCCATGACACTATTTAGGTTTCCCAGACCTCAGTTGTCACTTCTTCTGCACAATTTGACATTTACAGCTTTTGACACTTGTGTTTGTGTCCCTAGCCAACCCCTTGTTGTTCTCGCCTCCACCCGTTTGTGCTAGTGAGTTAGTTGGCTGGCTTGTACTGCCACGCCAGGGACAGCAGTGCTAGGAAGCTGTCTTTCATGGTATCAGAGCCGCGAGCCAGTGCTCGCACAGCTGCGTAGCAGAGACGCAACAACCGTAGTGGCAGTGATCGACTGCAGCCATTGCCTTGAGTAGCAGCAGTAGCAGCGCCCCCTGTCTCGACGAGAGGTCCTGGGAGGACCCACCACCGTTCCTACTATCTTTTTAATATATCCGCGAATGTTCCGCGGCCGTTCCGCGACAGCAGCAGCCGTTCCGCGGAAACTCCACGGTGTTCCGCGACGACGAGGTCTCCGCAGCAGACGCGGCAGCTCCGCGACCGCAACGGAACCCGCCGACGGTGCCGCGGATCTACCGCCGTCGCACGCGGTGTTCCAAAGTCATCACTCTGCGGTGACGGTACCGCGGCATTTCCGAGGTGTTCCACGGATCCGCGGCATTCCGCCGCAGCAGCTCCGCGGCGGTCCTGGAACAACGCCGGCGGTGTTCCACTGTGCTGGACGGCCGCGAGTCCGCGCCAGTTTCACGGCGATTCATCGGTCGCCAGTCGCGGCAGCCGTGCGGTGGTCGCGGAACGCACTGACGGGGTGCCTCGACAGTTCGCGGCACCCCGCCGTGTTCCACACCAGCGCGACCGCGGTGGCTGTTCGCGGTGCCCCACCGTGTTCCGCGTCGACGCGACTGCGCTCAGCCCGAGCTAATTCGCGGTCGTCCGCGGTGAACTTCTGTGGTGAGGTGTACCGCGGAGGGGATCCGCGGAGGCGTTCCGCGGAGGATTTTCGCGGAGGTGAGGTTCCGCGTTGAGGTGTTCCGCAACAACAACACAAAAAAAGGGGAAAGGGGGGAACCGGCCGTCATGCCGAAGCTCACCCCCTCCAGCACCGTTACCGACGCAGCTGCCAAGGACAGCACCGTCAGCAGCCAACGTAGACCGCCGCCATCATCACCACAGCGGCAGCAGCAGTAGCAGCAGCAGCAGTAGTAGCAGCAGCAGCTGCAATAACAGCCCCTGCAGCAGCAGCAGCAGCAGTAGTAGCAACAGCAACAGCCGCCGCTACAGCAGTAACAGCAGCGGCCACCGAGCCCAACGACGTTGGCGCGCCAAGTGCGCGCCCTGGCTGACCTACAGGCGGAGAGCCGCAACACTTTGACGAAGCAGGTCGCTGAGCTGTAGGACCTCATCAGGGGCCTGCTGCCTCAGCAACAGCAGGCCCAGCAGCAGTAGCAGCACCCGTCCGCAGACCCGAGCGAGGACAGCCTCGCTCACGACGGCAATGAAGATGTAGTCGTGGAGACCCTCTCCAACTCTGGCGAGGAGGACGAGGAGGAGCTGCTGCGAGCACGCCTCATCTGCCTGGAGGCACGCCGGAGAGCGCGTGAGGCCAATACCGCTCTCAAAGGCACGAGCCCCAGCGCCGATGCCGGCCTGAGCTCATCTCGCCGCCCTCTGAGCTTTGAGGAGCTGGCTCTGCGGGCCTGCCTGGGCAAGGGGGTTGCCTCCTCTATGCCCGGTCCCGTAGTGGCTTCAGCCGTCGCTCTGCCGAAGGTCAAACCACCCAAGTGGTTTGAATCGGACCCGCTCGTCTTCCGGACTGGGAATGACTTCAAGTCTTGGGAGCCGCGCTTTTGCATGTGGGCCATGAGCGAGGGAGTCCTCGCCTACTACCTCACCCCATACCAGGCGTCTGACCCCGCCCAGACATAGATGGCGGTCCGCACCGCCTCCGGTCTAATGAAAGCCGCCCCAGACTTCACCAAAGACTTCAGTCGGTTCCTTGGCGATCCACTGACAGGCTCGGGAGCAGACCCTCGCGAGGCGTGGGCACTGGCTGTCACTCCTTTTGAGGGCGCCACCTTGGCCCTGACATCCTAGCGCCTTGCGGACTTCAACTCCCTCTGCCAGACTGCTCAGGAGTCCGCAGCTGACTACTGGCGCCGGGCGATCCAGCTATACGAGGAGCTGGGAGACGATGTCCCTGCACAGTACTCCGCCCTCCAGATCATGTTGCTGTAGTTGGCCCACGCCAACTACAGCAACAGCGTCTCCAGCTCAGGGGAAGAAGGGTCGCAAACCGTCAGGTGGTGGCTCCAGCGGTGGGATCAGCAGTGGCACCAGCACCAGTAGTGTCAGCCGCAACAACAGCGGCGGGAGCAACAGCAGCAGCGGCGGCATCAGCAACAGCAGTGGTAGCAACAGCTCCGGCAGCACGACGGGCCGCCGGCTTGTGTGCTTCAACTGCGGGGTGACCATCGCTACCCCAACTGCACCCACCTGACAGGCCGCCCACTGGACTGGGCCAAGGTCACCCATGGACTGCAGCAGGCGCACGAGGAGCGCATGCACCAGACGTCCGGTGCAACCGTCCGCTCCGCCGCCACTGCCGCAGCTATCCCAGAGGAGTCCGCACCATTACAGGCCCCTCCGCGGATCCTCGCGACCAGGTGCTCGCCGAACGCGATAGGACGATCGCCGAGCTGCACCAGCTTCTCGCCCTACGCTCCTCTCAAGGAGGTGCGAGTGATTTTACTGAGTCGAGGGGTCCCACTGCCTGTGGACTGTTTGTGTTGTTGCGTGATGATGCCTGTGGTGGTCCCCATGCCTAACTGTGTGCGCGTGACGGACCTGATGATGTGTCCTGGCTGCATGCTTCTCATGTGCGCTCCGCTGGTCGCCTCGTCGTGTCCCCCGCCGAGCGTCCTGCTGTCGCGCCTTGTTCCGTCACCGAGTGCCACGTTGCCCCTTGTACGCGTGTCACTGACGCCACCTGGGTCGTTGACTCTGGTGCCACTCATCACATGACGTGTCGACGTGACGCCTTTGTCTTCTTGCATCCCGTTGGCACTGTCCGCTCTGTTCGCACTGCAGCTGGCCATGAGGTCCCTGTCCAGGTGTTGGGGTTGTGCAGTTCACCGGACCTGCTGGCCCCGTATACATCTCCGGCGTCCTCTTTGTCCCTGATCTGGAACTCAGCTTGCTATCTTTCCGTGCTTGCACCAAGATGGGCCTGGGTGTCACGCACACAGCTGTTGATACTCGCACCTTTGTGCGCGACACCGAGGAGACCGTCCTCAGTGGGACGGTCGTCGATGACCAGTATCACATCTCTGGGTCCTCTACGAATGGCCCCCCTTTGCCTCCGACCCCCACTGCTCGCGTTTTCGTCACTGGTGCTCTATCCCCCGAGCATCACCATCTCCTGCATCGACACCTCTATCATGTGCACCTGGGGGCTGTCGACAGGCTGATCCGCACTCAGCCTGCTCTCGGCCTTGACGCGGCGTCCTTCGAGGCGCCGCCCACGACCGATTGCCTAGCCTGCGCTGAAGGCAAAATACATCAGTCCACCTATCCTGCGTATGTCTCCAGGGCTCGTCGGCCCTTGGAGCTTGTCCACTCCGACCTCATGGGTCAGCTCCTTCTCGAGTTTCAGGAGGACCGTGGTCGCAACGTCCTGACGTTGACTGATGACTTCACGCGCATGCGTTGGGTCTACAGCCTGCGTCAGAATAGTGATGCCGCCATTGCAGTCCGCATTTGGTTGGTCATGGCCGAGCGCCAGTCTCCCCACCGCCTTCAGACCTTTCGCTCGGACCGCGGTGGTGAATACCTCGGTGACATGGCCCGCTCCTTCACGGAGCCTGGTGTCTTCCACAACCTCTCCGCTCCCGCCACCCCCCCGCAAAACGGTATCTTAAAGCGCTGGAACCGCACCATGGAGGATGCGGTCCACGCCATGCGCACCGACAGCGCCATGCCTGAGGCCTTCGCCTTCAAGGGCATGGCGTACATGACCTGGGTCTGGAACCGCATTCCCAACGGCCCCCTCCCAGGTCACCGCACGCACTACAAGTTGTGGTACGGGTGTCACACGGATCTGCGCCTGGCCCGCGTCTGGGGCTCCCTTGCCTGCATCTGGCTCACACTGGACCAGTAGGGGAAGAATCTCTCTCCGCGGGGCCGCATCTGCACCTTCATTGGCGTCGCCCTGCGGTCGAAGGCCTAGAGATCCGGGACCCTGAGCAACGCCGCATCGTGGAGTCTCGTGACGCTCTCTTCTTCGAGCATCTCGCCTTTCGCGACCTTGCTTGCATCCACGCTCTGCGTGTTGCTCATGCCCCTGGGTGTTCCAGACCCGGTAGTGTGGAGGAGGCTCCTGGCACGGTTGGCACAGTGCCCCCGTCTAGTATGGTCACTCCGCCGACGGCACCCCCGGGGCTGTCCCCAGCAGTTGTGCCCCACGGCACCCTCAGCCCCGTCCCGTCTGTGGCTCGCTCCTCTACCCCCGACTCTCCGCTCTTGCCCATGTCCGAGTCCGCGTCCGAGTCTACCTCCGCGTCTGAGGCTCTGCCTGATCCCGCGCTTGCTTCCGCGTTTGAGGATCTGCTGGATCCTACGTCCACGCCCGTATCTGGCTCTGAGACGTCCCTGCCTCCGACCGCGGACATGCCTGCGTCTACTGTGGGCCCGTCCCTGGCTACTGAGGCCACACCAGCCTCGAGTGACGCGCCTGCCGTACAGTCCACACTGGTGTGTGAGTTAGTAGCGCCCACTGCTCCTACCCCGTCGGACTCCTACACACGGGCATCCGGCGGACGTCTTCGCCCACGCCCCACGCGCAGCGTCGTCAGCGGTGACCCGGGCACGAAGGCCCTCAGCCTGAGTGCTCGCGGCCTTCTCGAGGTTCACCCTGGCTGTGCCACTGGTATGGCACTACTTGCTCATGAGCGTAGTCTTGCTCGTGACGCCGCTGAGTCCATGGTGACGGTCGACCCTCCCTCTACGGTGTATGCCCTGGCTACACAGTGCACCAGTGCTGTCTCCCGATCCCACCAGCCAACCAGAGGCCTTGTCAGCCCCAGACGTTGAGTAGTGGCGCGCTGCATGCCAGGATGAGCTTAATGCCATCCAAGAGCATGGCTTTTTTTAGCAGATGGACTTGCCAAAGAACCGCAAGGCCATCGAGGCCAAGTGGGTTCTCCGCAAGAAGCTAAAACCAGACGGCACTGTGGAATGTTACAAAGCGTGCCTGAGAGCAAAGGGCTTCTCTCAGGTCCCTGGTGTGGATTACACCGAGACCTTTGCTCCTGTTGGCCGAATGACGACCACGCTCACTCTGCTGAGCCAGGTGGCACAGCACGACTGGAAACTCCATCATATGGATGTCAACAACGCATTCCTGAACGGCAACCTTGAGGACGAGATCTACATGGTCTAGCCTCCCGGCTTTGAGGATGGTACCGGTCGCGTGTACCGGCTGCGGAAGGCCTTGTACGGCTTGAAACAGTCACCTCGCTGCTGGAATCAGGAGATCACCAACACGCTGAGATGAGCTGGGTACGTTCAGAGTGATGTTGACCCATCCATGTTCCTCTCACAGTCCCCAGCACCACTCGCTACCATCCTCGTCTACGTGGAAGATATTCTAATCGCCTCGCCCGACCTGAGAGCAGTGAACGCTGCCAAGGCCATTCTCACCTCGGCCTACAAGATGAAAGATCTTGGTGAGGCCTCTGTCTTTTTGGGGATGGAGATCGTGCGTGACCGTTTCCGCCGCACACTCCGTGTCCATCAGGGACGCTACGTAGAGACTGTGGGGGAGCGCTTTGCCGGCCTCCTCGCTGTCGCCCGCACGGCCTCGACGCCCATGACCCCTGAGGGGCAGGCCGCCCTGAAGGTGGATGACCCAGCTGACCTGGGGGAGCCAGTCGATGTGACCCTGTACCTGCGAGTCATCGGCTCGCTCATGTACTTGGCCACCACGACACGGCCAGACATTGCCTTCATTGTCAACTTGCTCGCCCAGTTCTCGCAGGCTCTGCACCAGTGAACACTGGAGGCTGCAGTCCAATGTGTGCGCTACATCCTGTCTACCGCAGTCTTCGGCCTGTGCTTTCGCGAGGAGATGTCCGTTGTGCTCGATGGGTACACAGACAGTGACTGGGCGTGGAGTCCAGATGGAAAGAGCCGCACCGGCCACATCTTTCTCATTGGAGGCACTGCGGTGTCCTGGCGAAGTGGGAAGGAGGACTGCATCGCACGCAGCACTGCTGAAGCAGAGTATGTTGCCCTAGGCGCCAGTGCAGCGGAATGTGTCTGGCTCGTCCGTCTGTTGCGTGAACTGCGTCAGTCCATTCCCCCCGTGGTCCTCCAGAGTGACAACATGAGTGCGGAGGCCATCGCCAAGAACTCAAGTGTGTTCCATGCACGCACAAAGCACATCAATGTCGAGCACCACTTCGTGCGTAATCTGGTTCATCGTGGTGAGATCCGAGTCATCCACATGGGTAGTGACAGGCAATGCGCGGATTTTCTGACCAAGGCTCTGGGTCGTTCGAAGTTTCATGCGGCCATTCGTTCCGTGGGACTCTGCCCCATCCCTGTTGCAGGTTGATTCCTCATGTGCCACCTTGCATGTGTTGTGCTTGCTACTGCAGCGGCTGTGCGTCTCCTGCTCTGTAAAGCGTTCCTGTCTGCATGAACATGGACGTGTTTCGCCCTCCGGTCATGGGGGAGTGTTGTTGTGTGTGTCGAACACAGCTTACGGTGACCCCTCGGCTCATGTCCATTCACGTGCAGATCCTTGAGACTGGCGACGGTGGCAGAAGACTGGGTGCCGGCGGCGACGGGCGCCCAGAAGACTTCCGTAAAATACGGACTCGTGTTGTGTCAAAGCACGTAGGCGTGCAGCCTATCAGGACGTAGATCTCGTCGATGCGACCGTTCTGGTTCAAACGGCTCGTCATTCTGATGTGTCTACAGGGAGTTATGGCCAAAACTGTGTTTCTGCCACTGTTTTGTACTGCTAGAAAATAGCGCCCTTATGTGCCGCGTGTGTGCACTAGGTCTGTGACACTATTTAGGTTGCCCAGACCTCAGTTGTCACTTCTTCTGCACAATTCAACATTTACAGCTTCTGACACTTGTGTTTGTGTCCCTAGCCAACCCCTTGCTGTTCTCGCCTCCACCTATGTGTGCTAGTGAGTTAGCTGGCTGGCTTGTACTACCACGCCAGCGACAGCAAAGCTAGGAAGCTGTCTTTCAGGGACCGTTTGAGATCGAACGCATTCAAACCCCTGTGGTTGCGCGACTCAATCTGCCCAATACTATGCAAGTTCATCCGGTGTTCCACGTCAGCAAACTCAAGCACTACCGAGACCCCGGGGAGAACTTCCCTCGCATAGATGGCCTTCCTCCGTCTCTCGTTCAAGTAGACGAAGACCCGGAGTACGTCATCGAGGACATCCTCGGCCATCAACGACGAGGCAAGATGACAGAATATCTCGTCAAGCAGCACGGCTACCACGTCGCGCACAACGACTGGGAGCCCTACGACAACCTTCGAGACGTTGATCATCGACGGCTATTACCGCCGTCTCCGGGTCACAACTGTATGCGCGTCGAGACGTCGCGGCTAAGAGGGGGGGAAGTCTTACGTACCAGACGAACATGAGTCCCTGATCTTTTTGAGTGGGCATTTTTGCTATTGCGCAAACAGCCCATCGCGTAGCGACAACCGCGATATTCACTCCGACGGCCGAGGGCAAACTGGCCAACTGCCTCGCCCCCAGTGGAAATTCCTGAACCTTCTAATAGCTTCGACCAAACTCACAAACCTACAAACAGAAGTGTCATGAAATTTCGGTCGACTTCTTGACGACTCTCGAAGAATCCAGATTTATAAAGATGCATCGCGAATCTCCACCGTTGATTCTCGAAGACTCCGAGTTCTCGACGGACCTTCTCGAATTTGACCACTCACAAAGCGACTCTGCACGTGTCGCTCGACATCCAACCCAACGACCCCGACTATGCTTCATTTGTAACTCGTCACTTGTATATATATATATATATATATATACATATATATATATATATATATATGTGTGTGTGTGTGTGTGTATATACACACACACACACACACACACACATATACATATGTATATGTTCGATTGTTTCAAAACTTTTCATCAAATTACACATCGCTTCGTATAAATTTATCGAGTGTCCCAAATTCTAAATGGTGTTTTGCCTCGCAACTTCTACCTGTTCACCATGTACGCTCCGTTCGACGTAACACCACCGACGTCGTCATCTGTAAACCCAAACCCTCGACAATGAGTTAAAATGGGGACGACGTAGCCATTTTGAAAAAATGGGGGCATGTTTGGAAACTTATTAAAAATGAGGTGTACTAAATCCAAGTTTTTCGAATAGTGGTGAATGAGGTCTGTTTCTCAGTATTGGGGCGTCTTAGACATGGTTTGCCGAAAATGGGGGCTATTGGGAGTTTAGCCGGGAAAAAACAGATTGGCTACTTTTCCGAGTCGGCTCTGTCGTCGTGCAAAAGCGCCCCACCTCTTCTCAGCCGGCGCGCGTGGTACCCTGTCCTCGCCCGACAAGCGGGTAGGGGGCGGGGGGGGGACCTGCAGTCGGCGGATCAGCGGGTAGGCCAGCGTAAAGTTAGGCCCTGCATAGTGCTTCGTGCCCGGTGACACCCAGGCTAGAGGAGTCAACAGACTAGACTCCCACGCGTGCGCCCATGGCGTTCTTCCCATCTGCGCCGGTTGAAGACGAGATGTACTGCGCGATACAGACCGTTCTAAGCTCAGGGTGTCCGAAGAGCAAATCTGACACAGCATTGTTTCGCATGATCAAATCATCGTGTGATAAGTTGGAGCCAGGACTGGTGTCCGGCCAGTTTCTTCAGTGGCTCTTCAGTGTCTGCTCTGGAGTCCTCATTGAGTTGGTGACGAAGCGGTTGGTGATTCTGTGAAGCTTTTCTTTCGTTTGAGTACGCGCCAATTTCACCTCACAGCTTTTTCTTCTTTAACAGTGATTTGCCCGACGGGCCGCGGGCGACTCAATCCAGCGTGGACGATATCACCTGCACCCTCCACCTCCTGTATTCATGCAAGTAAGGCCGGAGTGATCTCTACTTCTTCCGATGTTTCTTATGCGTTTTTCTTTCACCACTTTTAAGAATTTTATTCTTCTGCGCAGTCCAAATGGCTTTGAACACCTGTTTCTCAAGATGATAAACTCGTTGTGTCACTTGAGCAATCCCGTCTCCATCGCGAAGCACCTTGAGGCAGTGAAGGGGCCACTTTTAGGTTTGTGCGGTTCGGCTGCATCTTAGTCTCACTTGTCCACGCATCATGAAGCTTTTTATCGAACCGCCTTGGCGCTTCGCAGGTGTATATGAATTCTTCGCAGATATCGACCATGAAGCAGCTGGCCTTTTCCTTTGCAAAGGCGTGGTTGAGCTTGTTGCTGTCCAGAGCTGCTTGTTCGGTCCTCAGCGGTGGTTCCAACTCTTCTCCCATATCTGGGGGAACTTGCCTTCCGCGGGTGAGATTTGAGTGTCGCTGCACAACCAGTACGAAAAAGAAGCGGCATTCTACTGACTGTTTCCCTCTTTCTTTCGTACCAGACGTCGTTCAGACTTGTTGGAGAGTGGTCCTCGTCCTGATTCAAGAGTCTGGTAGTGGATTAGGTGACCCATTGTGCTCTAACGCGTGGAAGCTGTTGGAGTGGGTCTTCACCATGAACGAGGTTTGGTATTGCTCCAGGTTATCCGCCTTTTCAATTTTGTGCAGCATGTCTGACGCCCCGCCCGTCCTCTTCAGGACTGTTGGCTCTTGTGCCTGAGTTCTTCGCTCTCATCTCTACTTGATCTTGTCAACAAGGGTAGTCTGGAGTGCTTGGACCAAGAACCTATCTGTCGAGTTCGAAAACTTCTTTCCAACCCTTCAATTTCTAAGACAGTTTTCTTCTGTCTGCTCAGTCTGGCACCAGCCCACCAAGCTAAACCAGGTGATGCAGTGTTCTTGTTGCTTTCTCTCCTTGCCGATGGGTATCTAAACTTAATTAGCTTCTCTGCGTGTTCAGGGGCTTCAAACGTATTGCCAGTGTTCTCTAAATTTCATGAGAACCAACCTGGGGTTTTTGTAGCAGCAGCTTGCGAGGTCTTGTCAATGAATCATGTAGAAAGCAGCATAGTGGCTCTTGATATCCTTTCAGGTGAGCCGCTCAAAGGAGACCATGTAGATACTGAGCACCGAGCAGGCCATCTACAGGCCTTAAGTTTGTATTATCACAGTTGAAGCCTCAGTCCTTCCTCAGGGGCTGGAAACAATCAGACATGCTTTTCCTGTTCCTTGTTGCAGCTGTAAGGTCAAGCCTCCAATCCATGGGCAGAAGCAGACATGAAGTTCTTGAAACTACCAGCGAACACCTCATTTACATTCTGCTCCATGACCGCAGCATTCGAATGCGCCGGATGGTTCTAGAGATCATTGAAGAGAACGGATTCCTGAACAGAGGTAAGGGACTGAGTGCACCCAACAATGTTGGGTGCTGTCCATATACCAATGTGGACAGTTCAAAGAGGATGCATGCTACCTGATGCCAGCATTCCACCAGTTATGAGACAGTATTCCTCCCAGCATGAAAATGTGCAGGTGTCATTCGTGCTATTGTCACAAAGCTGAGGGATGTAGACAAAAAGATCCGTGAGCATGCAGCCCGCCTTCTTGCGACTTTCAGTGTGCAGCAATTAGCGGAGGATGTCAGGCCTGAAGACTGGCAAATGATTGCAGCCATAGCATTGGAAACTGGTCCTGAGCATTCTGAGCTCAGAACGCACATGAAGGCAAGTGCAGAATGAATTGGTTTTGTCAGATAATTGCTATGAATTACCTCTTGATCTCACGACGTGAACGAATCAAGATGCAGGTTATCTTGGGTAATCTCCTTTCATCTGCAGAGTTGGACGCAAGTCCATCTGCAAGACTTGCGCGCCTTTGTGGTCACTCCAGAGATTTCAGCACTGCTCTTTCCATTCTGAACTTGGTTCCTGGTTCCTCTTTCCTACTTGATGAGGAGCTTCGTCTTAGGGGCCAAGATCACCTTCTGCAACATGATGAAGAATAAAGCATGACCCATGATCCCTTGTACCAGATCGAGTTCTGCTGTTCTTGCGAGCTGTCAGCATAGCTGCCTCTGGTTTTGTCCACTCCAGACCCAACCCCAGCCCCCAAATCCCCCTCCCCCCTCCAAGCAGTGTTTCATAACCTTTTGGTCACAAAGTTTGTGGTTCACATCCTGCCAGAGATGCATATGCACTTACATCTGAACAAAGGTATGCATTGCATGAAGTTCCAAACAGAAAGTTCATGCCTGTCGTTTTGTGTCGTGTTGCAAGCATCAATGGGGATGTCTGCATTCCATGAACTTAAACCATCATTGCTTTATGTTTTTTGAGCGAAGGAAATGAAAAGGATGGTAAAAATTGGAAGAAAAAAAATGTTGCCAGAAGTGTGAGGTTAATGCTCAAAAGAAGAGAAGGCGGTCACTGGAGAAGGTTGAAAATTATGTGTAAGATCACTTTTTCCATGATGGAAATGCACAATGAAGCAACCAGTGCAAAACTTACAAAGCTTGCTCTTGGGAAAAGAGCATCAAAAGCTACCAGACTGCACATGTCGAGGACTCTTCCAGCGATTGCAACAAAGGCCTTAGAAAGCAGAAAGATCCGATGGATGATGAGGTCAAGTCCGCATGAAGTCAGTCACACAAACAATAGCATGATGCAAAAGGGGAGAGATTGATGAGAACTTGATAGAAGCAGACAACGGAAGCTGCATTTTGGAATTTGAACCTCACTCGTCGTCCCCATTGATGAATGGGTGGCCTGCAGACACAAAAAGTGGGGAAGTGTGAGTGAGGAGGAAGTAACAGTGCACACTCACTCACTACAAACTTCTGGTACCTAAACATAGCGACTGTGAAAAAATTCTTTGAAATCTGCTTGGTACGAGGTACAACGACAATTGTCATCTGACCCAAACCTGAAAGATCATGCACGGTGAGTTCAGACGGACAGATGTGTTTCCTTACACCGATTGTTTCTTCACAGACCATGCAACAAAACATAAACAACTACACTTGTGCCTCTTGGACTCAGCAGAACAGAGGAAAGCATCCAAGTGATCCGGAACCATGGGGGAAGACGATGCAAGGACGAAGGTGGAGGGTGGGGCGCACAGGACAGCTCATCAAAACACACCCCAGCTCAGTGTAGGGAGCATGCAGGACACATTGGCACTCACGCAGGATGGCGGCGGGCGTGATGCGCTTGTCGGGCTGCACCGTGAGCATGCGTTGCACGAGGTCTTTGGCGCGAGCGGACACGTTGGGCCAAGGAGGGAAGGCAAAGTTGAGGCGGCCTGCCTGGATGCTGGCGAACACGCCCTCAGTAGCCGGCGCCCAGAAGGGGGGGCGGCCGCAGAGCAAGATGTAGAGCACCACGCCTGCGCTCCACACGTCGGCCTCTGGACCGTAACACCGCTGCACCACCTCCGGCGCCATGTAGAATGGCGAGCCTATGCGCTCGCGGAACTTCTCGCCTGGAAGAAGCAGTGGAGGGAGAAGGGTCAGGGGATGTGAGGAAGAAAGGAAGCGAGAAAAAGAGGCTGAAAAAGATGGTCGGAGGGAAGGAGGAGGCGGGGAAGGAGGAAGCAAGGAGGAAGGGAGGAGGAAGGGAGGGAGGGAGGGTGGAACGGAGCTAAAGAGGTAGGGATTGAGGAATGAAGGGAGGGATTTGTGAGGGTGAGAGGACATGAGGGAGGGCGAGAGAATGCAAAACATCGCCTCATGACAAAGCTGCACAGACTGGCATGCGGGCATGGCTGGGAGCGCAACTTGGTTGCATGGGAAGCAAACACTTCAAAAGCGCAATGCTGAACCTGGCAAGGCTTTGTTGGAGAGAGAAGGAAATGTGACCACCTATCATTTGCCTGTGCTTATGCTTGAAGCGCTTGTCCACCCCCCGGACTGTCGGGGTTGCATTAGCTCAAATCAGAGAGCTGCCACTGATCATATCAAGCCATCAAGGCCAACTGAGAGGTGGTTGTAAACAAGATCCAATGTCGATACCACCCACCTACCCACCACCCACCACCCACCACCCACCACCCACCACCCACCACCCACCACCCACCACCCACCACCCACCACCCACCACCCACCATGCACCTCGTCACACGAAAACACAGTCTCACCAGAGGGCGGCACGATGCCAGCAATGCCAAAGTCGATGACCTTGACCTGCGTGTCGTCGGCCTGGTGTAGCAGCAGAATGTTTTCCGGCTTAAGGTCGCGGTGCACGATACCGAGGCTATGGCAGTGCGCCACCGTCTGCACCACAGTGCGCAGCACCGCCGCCGCCGCACGCTCCGAATAGAACAGCCGCTGCTTTATGCGGTCGAAGAGGTCGCCGCCGCCGCACAGCTCCATCACTAGGTGCACCTCCTGCCGGCCCGTCATGGCAGCACACGACCACAGCGGAGTCAGTTTTGACAGTGGCCACAGCATGCCATGAAAACAGTTGCTTGGAACGTCGTCCACCAGACCACCTCTGTAGCAGATCCCCTATCTACCACCAGCGCAGACATCTCAAAGTTGTGACACAACGAGCCTTCATTCGCAAAGAAAGATGGCGTTTTAGGAAGGAGGGGTTCATTCAATAGTGTTGAGCGTGGGCTAGCTGCATCCGGGTCAAGTCCACTCGTTGGTCAGAGAACATGCAAGACTTGGATGCACTCAATGCACTTCAGCTGGCAGACGTGGCTGCCACTGCACAGCTCCATCGCTAGGCGCACGTCCAGGCGTCATGGAAACAAAGTGTTGTGCACAAACCAACTGCTCCTCTGGAGATGATAGCTTCCTTATTTCACACACACCCTTTTATCTGGCCTCCCGGGGGGAGGGCAGGGGGAACTATGGGCCCGTAAGTCATGGTGGGTCATCCAAGCCCCAAGAATAGGGGGAGGGAGGAGGGGGGAGGGGGGGATTGCTCGTTGGATACCGCTCGACACGGAGGCTTCCCGTCGTCACCGATGACAAAGGGAAAGTAACGAGTCCTTCCCAGCAGTGGTCCATTGCACTGCACTGGCGTTGCACTGCACTGGCGTTGCACTCGCGGCTTCACCTCACCGTGGATGTCTGATAGACTGGCAGACGGCGAGCAGCAGCAGGAGCGGTCGCGCTTGCAGCCACTGCTGCTGCAGAAGCAGCAGCAGCAGCAGCAGTAGCAGCGGCAGTTGATGCAGGCCTCTTAGGCGGATCATGGCTGGGCAGGCGAGGGAGGGAGTGAGGGAGGAAGGGAGGGAGGGATGGAGGGAGGGAGGGAGGGAGAGAGGGGAGGAGGGAAGGAGAGAGGGATGGAGAGAGGGAGAGGGAGAGGGACACACACCAACAAACACACACACACACAC
>SZWC01019347.1:15420-51658 GCA_023375785.1 Penium margaritaceum | reverse complement strand
GTGAGAGAGAGAGAGAGAGAGAGAGAGAGAGAGAGATCATGCTCAAAACACTGAGTGCAGTTGAAGCAAACATAGTTGTCATCCAAAAGATTGTGGCGCCCATGTGCTGGTGCCATCGCACCATCCATGCAACAGCCTCCTCCTAGTTTCTCAGGCGAAGAAGAAGTAAAGGTAATCGAGCGAGCGGGCGAGCGATCAACCACGAAGGAAAGATGAACCAGGGGAGGACGAATGCGAGGTTCCACTCGTAGGGTGATGAGTGTGAGGGTCTCACGACTGGCGAATTCTTTAGTAGAGGGGTTTTAAAAACAAGATAACGTCATCGACAGAAAACAAGTGTCTCATTCTCACCGATGGCGAATCTTGTGCCGGGAATTCGTATCTGGATGACCTGGATGAGCGACGCGATGCCCGACACGATAAGTGCGGCAGAGATGATGTCTGCGGCGGCGGTAGTAGTAGCAGCAGCAGCAAGAGCGGAAGCATTGTAAACGGCAGTACGAGCAGCAGAGGTAGGGTCAACAGCAGCAGCAAGGAGTTGCAGCGGCAGCAGTAGGAGCAGCAGAGGCATGATCAACGGCAGCAGCAAGCAGTAGCAGCGGCAGCAGTAGGAGCAGCAGAGGCAGGATCAACGGCAGCAGCAAGCAGTGGCAGCGGCAGCATTAGGAGCCGCAGAGGCAAGATCAACGGCAGCAGGAGGAGCAGGAGAAGCAGGATTTTGGGTTACAAAAATTGAAGGGCCAAAAGTGGTGGCACTTTGAATGGAAAGACGAACTGGGGGAGGACGAAGAGGACGAGGAGGGTGAGGAGAAGGGGGAAGGGGAGGGGGAGGGGGGGGGGGAGGGGGAGGGGGCAGGGAGAGGGGTAGGGGGAGGGGGAGGAGGAGGAGGAGGAGGAGGAGGAGGAGGAGCAGGATGAGGAGGAGGAGGGTGAGGAGGAGAATTAGGGAAGAGAGGAAAGAAGGGGAGGAGAGAAGCGGAGTGGTGGAGGTGGAGGAATAGAGTGGGGGAGGGGGGGGAGGGGGGGTGGGAGGGGTAAAGGACAAAAAGTACGACGACGGCGACGATGATGACTCGTACCCACAGACCAATTCATCCCACCCACAGACCAGTCCGTAGTACTCACAGGCGCGGCCATCAGGGGTGAAGTTGGCGACGAACTTTCCGCTGATGAGAAGAGGCACCGTGATGATGCCGCCCACCTGCGCGCATGGTTGCGTGTGTGGTTTGCGATGAAAAAGTTGCACGTTCGAAATCGGATACTACGACGAACTACGAATTGGCAGTTGTGCGTCCACGCGGAATTGCTTCCCAATCGAAGGCAGCAGAGGGACAGAAGTAGAAGCAGAAGCAGCAGCAGCAGCAGCAGCAGCAGGAGGAGCAGCAGAGTCACCACCCCTGCAGCAGCAGCAGCAGCAGCAGCGGCAGCGGCGGCGGCGGCGGGAGCGAAAACCCAAGACTTAGGGTCACGCGATACATGACATGGCCCATCTGCACCATGCGCCGGAGCACACACGCCACAACGCACAAGCCGAAGCGCGCATTCCATACTGAAAAAGTCGTATCACAGTGGAACCACAGAATCACCCACACCGCAGCGCACGTACTAGGGCACACGCACAGAAGAGCTTAACCAACGGAATATGCCCCGCAGCGCTCACGCCGGGCGCGTTGCGTGACGGCGCAAGGTGCCCGNGTGATGATGCCGCCCACCTGCGCGCATGGTTGCGTGTGTGGTTTGCGATGAAAAAGTTGCACGTTCGAAATCGGATACTACGACGAACTACGAATTGGCAGTTGTGCGTCCACGCGGAATTGCTTCCCAATCGAAAGCAGCAGAGGGACAGAAGTAGAAGCAGAAGCAGCAGCAGCAGCAGCAGCAGCAGCAGCAGCAGCAGGAGGAGCAGCAGAGTCACCACCCCTGCAGCAGCAGCAGCAGCAGCAGCGGCAGCGGCGGCGGCGGCGGGAGCGAAAACCCAAGACTTAGGGTCACGCGATACATGACATGGCCCATCTGCACCATGCGCCGGAGCACACACGCCACAACGCACAAGCCGAAGCGCGCATTCCATACTGAAAAAGACGTATCACAGTGGAACCACAGAATCACCCACACCGCAGCGCACGTACTAGGGCACACGCACAGAAGAGCTTAACCAACGGAATATGCCCCGCAGCGCTCACGCCGGGCGCGTTGCGTGACGGCGCAAGGTGCCCGGCGCAGCACGCGGGCCACAGCGCACGCGCCGCGGCGCTCAGGCCGGAACGCACAGAACGAACCCTTTAAGCGCGGTTCCGTCAAGGAGACGGCAAAACCCATCTCCAGTTGTTCGCCTCCGCGTGGCGGGTGCCACGGAGGGGCCTATGAAGGAGGCGACTTTAGTCGATGTGGTGGGCGCGTTTACCCCTCGAGTTCAACGGCGGGAGGGGTTTGGCACAAAACATTTCAGACGAGGAGAAATAAAAAGACCTAGAAGTTTTGCGAAACTTTCACCTTTGGCAACGGACAGTTCAGACGGGGAGAGGATTTTCACGGAGCACCTGGTACGGTGCGAGTTGTCCCGTCCTGGTGTGGCGTGCGAGTCGTACCGCACCTCGACACGCGTAACAGACCCAATTGCGTTATGGTCTGTTACGCGGCGTGGCAGACCCAAATGCAATCGCAACGCCACGCCGGTCCGCCATGGTCACGGCTTACCGCAAATCCCATTCTTCCTGAACATTTCGCAAAGGTTCTGAAGAAAGCAGAGAGACAGACTTGAGATGCGATTAGGCGCCACGCTCACCATGGCCAGGGCGTGCTGCGCGCCCATGATGAACGACACGAGGAGGGAGATGGGCTCATCTCTCGAGTAAAAAGGGGGAAGGGGTTTGGCGCCGCCCCACGGTAGCCGGGGCATGCACAGAAACCCCCAGTCATAGTCGCCGATGAGTATCGACTTGAGCGTCATCTTGCCCTTCTGCCTGTGTTCAAACTGCGTTAGCTTGGTTCGCGGATGTGTCGTCGGGGTTGGCTGGGGTGGCAGTGGCGGCGGCGGTGGTGGTGATGGTCGTATGGGCACCACCGGTGTAAGCGGCTGTGGATTTGCGGGCCTCCTCGTGGCGACGCGCTCCGAGGGATGTTTGCGGCACGAGGTGCGGGAATGGGGACGACTGTGCAGCTTGCCTTTTTTCTGTAGAGGAGTCTGGCTACGTAGAGAAGACTAACGGATACCAGACCACATGATATTTGCACTAGTGAAGTACTAATACACACTCACTGAAGCCGATGCGCTGACTGCGGCCTTTGCGGCCTTCGCGCATGGAGGGGGAGGGCAGGACGTCAGCGGCGGCAGTATCGTCTCCCGTCTCCATGCGCATTGATCATGGTGAGATGAGGGCGGGAATGGACGCCTCGGACGCCGGAACTATTGCTGCTGCTGTTGCAGGCGCTGCACCCATGGTGTTCGTGCCAGGAGGGAGGCTGGAAGGACGAGCGCCAGCGCAGCAAGGATGCGGCGGCGCGGGTGCGCCCGCCAAAGGAGCGGTGGGAAGGGGGGGGGGGGGGGGGGGGGGGGGGGAAGGCCAGGGCTGAGGCGGGAGGGAAGGAGAGGGAAAGGGAGGAGGGGGGTGAGGGGCATCCACAATCTTCCGCGGCCGTCGCCGCCGCCTGTAGTACGGAGATTGAGGTAACGAAATGAGCTGCACCGAAGCGCATTTGCGGTGGTGGAAGCGGACGAAACGACGACGATTGGTGAGGGAGTGGCGTAGGACCCAGGAGTTACTTGGGGGAGGGGGCGGATGGGAGGGGATTCTAATTCTGGAAAAGCGAGAGGTGGAAATCAACTATCAAAAGTGAAAACTTGCCTCTGAACATAAAGGGCGAATATATCTGGGTCAATTGCTTCAGCTCGCACGACTTCGCCAACTAATGCATCTAACTAGAATGCCTCGAAAACTATTTCCGTCGCCAAGAGACAGCGCGACTTTTTTGCGATGCCTAGAACCACTTTCTGCGCCTCGACTTCCGGCAGCGTACATCGGATGCAACAGAAAGGACTTTCGAAGGACCGAACCATGATTCGGGTCCAAAAGGGGCATTTGGAAAACAAAGCAGTAAAGTACAACATCCAACAAACATCATGGACACTGAAAGCAAGACCAAGAAACATTAATGCGGTATTTAAAAGCGATGGATTGTACGATTCAACAAATAAACGTACATTATCTCAAAACATTACCTTCAACTTAGAATATTCTCAACATGTGATTATTTTTACAGTTTTTTTTAACAAGTAAGAGAAATTAACTCGTGATATACTATAAAACTAGTGATATTCTACTTTAAATACAGTAAACATAAATTATCAGGGGTTTATAATTGCATTTCATTTCGATTCAAAAACAAAATCTTATTAGAAGGAAATTTCATGATGATTTCATAATAACATTATCGTGATACAATTTCCTTATGCATTCACTACAGTAGATCAAAGCCATGAAATGTTCTTTTTGCATGAAAAATTGATACGTCATAATAAGAGCAAACAATGAAAAATCTTCAAAACATTCTTTTCTATGAATCCATTAAAAATACCTCATATTCAAAACAAGTCAATACATAAAAAACGGAATGTTATTAAGATTATGTTAGGCTTTGTAAGTTGACAAAATTAATGGTCCTTCAAATTTTGTGCTAAACTTTTTGTGGAATGTATTCCTTCATAAGGGTGTTCTTCATAAATCTATAGAAAATATTGTACATTATGATTTTTGTGTATTACTTCTTGATGATGTAACATTCATGATAGATCACGCATTGAATAGTACTAAGACGTAATCAAATTAAACATATGATCGGATAACTCTAATGAAATTACATATAAAACAACAAATTATACTGAATATATTTGAATTAATTAAAAATAGAAAAGTAGCGACAGGATAACATGATTTCCATTTAAATTTTAGGATTCCCATCCATACAAATTGCATTAAAAAATAAAACTTAACAAATGTTTTCATATCACTTTTCATGAAATATTTTGTCATGATAAAAATAGATCCAAGTTTCTATATTATTTCATGTAATGTTTATACATTTTGAGATAGATTTTGAACATGTAATTTTATGTCCATCACTTGTATCTAAAATTAAAAGACCTTACTAACCTATTGCTAAACAATAAGGAGATAACTAATTGCTGGAAACATGGGAAGTGTTGAAGGCATTGAAACATGCATTGCTTCGTTATGTCATTGATTCTACATGGTTATAGTTTATCCATACAAAACAATTTCTTTTTTGTTGATATGTACAAGAAAAACTCATTCAAACCAAAAGTAGAAAATTTCCCCCATTTAATTTCATAATTTTTATTGTATGTTTATTTTTCACATTAAATTCGAATCAATGTAAAAGATTTCCCTCAAATCCATGTCTAGGAGATTTTTTACAGATGAAATATATAGCTTTTATTTGACAATTTAAAACTTTTTCATAATTATTATTCACATATTGTAGTTATAAATAGAGTGAACACATTATAATTTATTACTTTACCTCTAAAAAGGTTCATTTTTATAATTAAACATGTGAAACTATGTTATATACTACTTTTCTAAGTGATGGTGAATTATGTTATTTTGCCTTTACATAAACATAGATATATATATATATATATTAATTTGTGTAAATTATATTTTCTTTCAAAAAATACATTAATTAGTGATAAACGTTATGGATTAAATGATACAAATCATTAAAAAACTTCTAGTTTGTTCAAAAATCAAGATATATGACTTATAAAACATTTAAAATTTATAGATGAATACTTCTCTCTTGTTTAATATCAGTTATAAAATAAGGATTAAAAAAGAAAACCATTACTCATAAATTAACCTAATAGGAACATGTATAATTTATAATGCTTCTTTCATGATTTCAATATCTCATCCTTTTTCCTCTTGTCGAGCTTTGCATTATTCTCATTCTATCTCAATTTCCATGCAAAAAATAAAATTCAAAACAGTTTTTTTAATTGACCGATTTCTTAGGGACGTAAATATTCGCTATTATTAAAATTTCATCATTTTGTTTTAGATAACCTCTTCTCCATTCTCCATCTAACGAGAGTCGACAAGGCTCCTTTATTATGATAGAAAACTGTTTCAGCATCATGAATTGAACACCTTATCTTCACTCAAATTCTAACATGTTTGTCGTTTTCTTCCCTCATGTCCACGCAGTTGTATGGCTCGTGTATACCCTACTCCATTTTCTTGCGTTGAGAAGCCCTCATGTGACCCGAAAGATATCGTACCCCTTTCAATGTCTGCTCTATTTCATGTGATGCACTTTGTCGGCTTTTGAAGCGGTGAAACTAGTTCTAGGCAGAGCAAAATAGTTGTGCAGGCTCTAGGCAACGGAAACAGTTTTCAATGCATTCTAGTTAGAGGCATTAGTTGGCGAAGTCGTGCGAGCTGAAGGAATAGAGCGCATATATTTGCGCTGTTGTATGTGCGCCATGCACCCACTAGGACTATGGTCCTGTTGCATTTCCATAGAAACGGCTCAAGAATCCTTTAGATTTCCTTTTCATCTTCCTTGTTCAGTTGTGGGATAGCAAAAACATTGTCTAACTTTTAAAAATATCTAAAATCATTCATCCGACCGTAAGAATGCAGCAATTGGAAGAGAAAACTTGAAGTTCAAACTTGAAAAGCACTCGCCGAGATTATTGAAAAACCAAGTTACATAATACCTAAAAAAAGGCAGCTCAAATTTTTATTTGTGACGTGAATGAACTATCCACCATAGCTCCGTCTCTTGAGGACAGGTTACAATGCATAATACTGAATATGATCAATGAGAAGCTTCCAAATGGCAAAAACAATAAACAAATCCACTTCAAAAAAATCTCTAGTGGAAACAAATACAATGAGAGTGAAGTAAGCAAAAGAATCGTGACATCGTTTGGACGTTTCTTCCGCCAACTTTAGCTTCAAATACATCGTCCCTCATCCCCCCCTTCCACCAATGTAAAGAATTAGATTGTTCGAGAAATAGTGAAGTGTTGTCACTTGGTCACGTCCAGATGAAGTGCATACTGAGTGAAACCACAAAGTGTGTTCCCCTCCATGGACAATGCCCATCTTTTGTATGGGCTATCGCGGTTCTGACCATGCCCCAATCTGATAAGCGAGGCCGCCTCCGCATGATAGGTTAGCAACGTAGGCCAAGAGGCGAATGCTTTTCAAATTCTCAAGAGAAGACATCTGAAACCCACGATGAAGGAAATCGAAATATAGAGTCAGACGTAAGACGTCCACCACGGCAAGACTTCTTCAAATGTAAAACATGTTAGGGTCAGATACTCACAAAAATAAGTGGCTAATGATGTTTTTTTCACAAATTAGGTCATTGACAACGAACGGGAATTTGTCACAAAGATGTCGTCACGTGTTCGTTATCCTCCCTGGTAAGAACGACAGAGCACAGACGGGCGCTGCAATTGACCTGGAGGCACCGACTTGTAAAGCAAACCTCTCAACATGATATCTCATAAAGCATTCGTGGACAAAACCTGTTGAAAACCGCAATCCAAAAAGCTGCGAAGAAAATGGGAAGTACAGTTTTACAAGACAACGATACAGACATGAATATCCCAAACCCAACAGTTACGATGCTTTGAAACATTATCGCTGTCACGCTAATCGAAGTGCAGCTCAGTAATATCGAAGTTCAACAAAGCAAGCTCGATCAAGACAGTGGTGAATGATTTACCTGAAGACTGCAATCATGTCAACCCTGCTTTCATTTCAATTCCTGACGTCATACAAACGGATGAGGAACAAATCAAACCAGTTGCCGGTTGAACCTACTTCAATCTTATTTCACAAGCCCTTCTTTCACAGCCCAAATGGCGCTGACGAAAGGCAAGCCACTCTTACAGCAAACGCCAACTGCCAACAATGCGATTCGATATCCTGTAAGGTCACATGCGGCGGCGATTCGCTGGTAATATCGACAGCTGCCCAATCAGGAAGGCGTACAGTCCGGCTGGAACAAATGAACGACGACCCACGAGTTCACATGCGTCCCACGTTGCCCATGCACCACCAACATCGACGAGCATCGAAAATGCGAAGCACAAGGATATGAAAAGGCTCTTGTCATTTCTCTGAGAGCAGAAATTCCATATGCCCCTCACTACATAGAATAAGCCAGATACCTCCAAACCTTAGAGCGAAATACCCCATCCGCCCCTATCATGGAACAATGAGGCCCATTTTCTCTTAATAAGAGCATTCCACCGAATAAATAAATACACAAGGTAAGAAAAAAACCATTGGTTAAATTAGTAGTATGGATGCTTTACAAGAAGCAATAAGTGTACGTCGATGACAAGTGCCGAGTGATTCAAAAACAAACATAAAATCAAGATAATAAGAAATAATTATGTTTTTATTCCTCGTTAGGCAGGCCAAGCAACGCATGCGAGATCGCATTGTGAATAGCTACTTCGAGAAGCTCCGCCGAGAAGTCGAGGGGCTTTGAGAATATGGAAGCGAGGTTCTACGCAGGTCAATCAAAGCAAAAAATTTGATAAATAATAATCATAACATCGATACATTGTGCAATGATTTAGATCACTCCTTCTCGAAAATGGTCAAAGAAGTCACAACCTTGGAGATCAAAACAGGTCGCGATTTGTGGCGAAAATGCCTTGAGCCAGTCACCCTATAACTCATGAGGCCGACGTGCGGTGGGCCACAAATGTAAGGACAAAACTGCGAACTTGCATGGATTATGGACTCGTGTGCATGTGGGATGTTACGCATAGGGAGTCTTCACTGGCAGCTGTTACGCTAATAAAGGAGACCCGCTATATGAAGGAGCCGAAAAGGGCGTAGGCCACCCCCAAGGGAAGAAGGATGGAGGCATAGGACCGGTTATTTGGGTAGATTAGGCAAAGGCGAAGGTGGAGCTCGTGGCGTACTCGGCGGTGGAATTCAGGGGTATTTATCACGTTCCCTTGTTTGCTACCAAAAAGGTGCTAGGAAGCTTCCTTACTTTGCTGGTGCTCATGTGGCGACACTGTCCAGTCAGCATGCGCACTCGCACGCAAGCAGGTGCAAGTAATGGCAAGGGTCAGGCTAGGGAGACGCTTGATATCTCATAAGCGGCAATAGCTTAGTAATGCAGAGAGGAATGACAACAAACAAGCACATAGCACAAATAGATGCCGTGGCACACGGCGGGTGACGCACACGATAGAACGAATGCAACCACTCTTAGGCAAGGGACGAAGCCTGACAAAACGAATGGCCACGATGAATTTTCTGCGCGCAAGTGCCTTGGTCAAGAAGCCAACCCGCTGCATGTGTGTGTCAACCAAAATGACAGAGGTCATTTGTCGCTCTGCAAGATCACGCAAAAAGTGATGCTCAATAGCAATGTGCTTCGTGCGTGCATGAAACACACCAAAGTTCCCTACAACGGCAAGAGCATCCTGGTTGTCACAGCGCTCAACAACGCAAGGCTCCAACTAACGCAACTCACGAAAGAAACGTTGAAGCCACACCGCTTCAGCAACCCCAGCCCCCAGAGCAACATACTGAGCCTCTAATGAGCTACGTGCAATGTAACCTCGCTTGTCGCTGCGCCACGAAAGAGCAGTGCCACCAAGAAGGAACATCTAGCCCGTGCAACCACGCCCATGAGGACTCCATGCCCAGTCACTGACTGTGTAGCCATTGCCTGTCACCAAACACTGCCGTCAAAGGTAGAGTCCGGGGTATGTTGTGGACACAACGTACCGCACCACTTGAACAGTCGCGTTAAGGGCTCTGCAAGAAGGTTGAAAGCGAAGGCAACGTCGAATCGTGTGGTGGTGGCCAAGTACACCAAAGAGCCAATCAGGCGCAAGTATAGGGTCACGTCCACTGTCTCCCCCAGCTCCGCGGGATCATCCACCTTCAGTTTGTCACGTCCGTCAGGTGTGATGGGGGTGGAGGCTGTGCGGAGTGCACCAACGAGGTCAGCAAACTGCTCCCCCACAACGCGGGCGCAACGTGCCTCATGGAACAAGATTGTCTGTCGCTGACGATCACGCACATTCTCCATCCCAAGTAGCACAGCTGCAAGGCAAAGGTCTTCCATCCTTTAGGCAACCTGAAGGACTGCCTTGCCCCCCTTCACAACATCCATCGAAGGAGACGTAAACAGGAGGTCATCCATGTACACCAAAATGGCGGTGAGGCTCTCAGTTGTCTGTCTGAGAAAGGCGGATGGGTGAGCGTCACTCTACATGTAACTGGCACGTGTCACTGTGCTGGTGATCTCCATGTTCCAGCACCTAGGTGACTATTTCAGTTCGCACAAGGCCTTGCGCAAGCGCCACACCTTGCCACCGACCTCGAATCCAGTTGGCTAAACCATGCACACCTCCTCCTCTAAGGTGCAGCGGAGGAATGCGTTGTTCACATTCGTCGGTGTAGCTCCATCATAGTCCTGGTGAGCAACAATCCCGAACAGAGCGTGAGCGGTGGTCATGCGGCCAACGGGTGTGAAGGTGTAAGTGTAATCTACACCCTCAACCTGCAGGAATCCCTTGGCCGTCAAGCGAGCATTGTAGCGATCCAGTGTGCCATTAGGATTCACCTTCCTGCAATACACCCACTTGGCCTGTATTGCCTTCTGCCCAAGCGGAAGGTCGACAAGCTTGTAGACACCTTGCTCATCGATGGCACTCAGCTCATCCTCACACATTGCGCGCCACAAGTCTGCATCCCAAGCTGAGAGTGCTTCCTTCAATGTGCCTTAACTAGGCGTCGTCGAGGGAGAACTTTGGGTGGCTAAGATACATGCTTTTGGACTCAGCCTAACCACGACAAGGTCGGCTGTGGCATCGCAAGCGATCAAGAACTCTCAGGAGACCAACTCGTGGCCGACAGGACATGCCACATGCACCTCAGAGTAGATCGCCTGGACACTCAGGCCAGGTGCCTTCGTGTCAGGCTCACCACTATGAACAATACAAGTCGGGAGTCTAGATGCCGAGTAAAAAATCCGTTGAGCCCTAGAGGCCAGTGGTCGGAGACGACCACCGGGCTCGCGGGAGTGGTCCGATCAAGAGGTGCTCATCTCAAGCTGCAAAGAGCGCTGCTTGGCCATAACCCCAAATGAAACAGGTGCATGCACGGGCATGGATGTGAGAGGGGAGACTAACACTAGCACGGGATCGGGTGTGACTGAGGGGACTGATGCTCGTACGCGATCAGATGTGCCCGAGGGTTTGACACCCACATGGGACAAGGTTTGTCAGAGGGGACCAACACTAGCACGGGATCAGGTGTGCCTGAAGGGTCTGACACCGACATAGGATCAGGTGTGTCAGAGGGGACCGACACCGGCATGGGATCAGATGTGCCCAAAGGGTCGTACACCGCCACGGGATCAGGTGTGCCAGAGGGGACCGACACTGGCACGAGGTGAGATGTGCCAAAAGGTTCCGACACTGGCACGGGATGAGGTGTGCTAGGGGGGACTGATGAGGCTACTGGACCCACAGCCACAATGCTAGGATAGTCAACATCCAGAGATCGGACCGCAAGTAAGGGGCCCCGGACGGACCCATCTACAAGACTGGTCCCTCCCATCCATCGAGAAGCCACACGAGTAGGGATGTGGTCGGCGGCCAGTGACAGAATCCTGCACAATTCGTGGTCGGTGAGAGTCTCAAAGAAGAGAGCATCTCGAGACTCGACAATGCGATGGCTAGCAAGGTCCCAAAAGCGCCAAGCCTTTGACCCCGGGAAAATACAGAGGAAGGTACACATGTGTCCGAAACGTGAGACCTTGGATCCCCGCTTGTCTTCGGTGTACCAGATTCAGGCAATGGACCCCTAAACGCGAGCAAGACGGAGTTCAGCACAATGGGCAACCACAACTCGTACGGCATAACATGATCTAGAAGTGGACCATGCGGCAAGCGGTTGTAGACCCACGTCATGTAGGAGAAGCCCTCGAGGCAAAGGACTCCGGAAGAGTGCACTTAGACCGCATGCGCGAACTGCATCCTACATGGTACGGTTCCAACGCTCAGACACACCGTTCTGCTGTGATGTAGCACGGGGGGGGGGGGGAACTATTGAAAGATACCGTGCTTAGCAAAGTAGGCATCCATCTCGCCTAAGAACTTACCACCACAATCCGAGCGAAATGTGTGTAGGGTGTGACGAGACCAATGCTCAGCCATCACAAGCCACGGGCGGACCGCCAGCGAGGCGTCGCTCTTGTGGCGGAGGCTATAGACCGGCCGCATTTTAGTGAAGTCGTCGGTCAGGGTGAGAACATATCGACCCCAAACAGAGAGGGACTCGACCGCGACCGAGAAGGTCCGAGTGGACCAACTCTAGTGGGCGCAGTGCCCGAGAGGAAGGGTCGGGGTACAAGCAGCGATGCATCTGACCCTGGGCGCATAAAAGACAATCAGCCTTGGATGACTTCTCAAAGGAAGCTACATCAGGACCGAGGGTTGGCTGACTTCAAAGGAGCTCAGACAGAGTGCCCGAGCTCACATGGCAGAGACGACGATGTAACAAGCGCAGGTGCTGTGGGGAGAGAACACTAGTGACCAACACACACGCATAGAGGGAGGGAGAGGAACAGAGGGAATGCAACAAGACACATGATAAAGGTCATCAACAACAGTGGCGCGAGGCACGATGGCACGTGTGTCAAGAGTAATCAGTGTGGCAGAGTGAGTAGAGTGCTCAACACAAAGGCCCATCTTGGTGCATGCACAAACAGAGAGCAGGCTAAGCTCAAGAGCAAGGACAAAGAGCACATCAGAATTGTATAAGTGTTTGATCGGGAGGAGAGAGGGAGCCTTGGAGCAGCGAGCATGTGGGACTGAAAGGGTATCATTTGTCCTGAACAATGGTTGTTGAATAACTCAAAATGATGGAGTACATGTACAGCTAGAGCTTGGGCAAGTCAGCCCTCTCACAAGCCACCCCACTTAGTCATGGAGGCTAAGGCTCACACACTAGAGTCCACAATCTCACACATGAGAGAAAATTAGCCTAGCAATCGGACTGACCGGTCACACACGACCTACAGAGCTAGATAATACTCTCATGGCTCACTCCTAGTGGTCACATAAGCCACAATCCCATGGAGATTCGCCATGTGTCCATGGCTAGCACACAAGCATCTCACCTCACCTTAAAGGTAAGGAGAGGTACTTTTATCCTAGTAAGCACACTCTAACAAGGCAATCCTAAGACCAAGGACCTTCTTGGATATTTCTCCCACCAGGGCTTGACCCTGGACCTCTCGCCATTTTCTTTTCTCAGGCTAAGGCATGGAGCCGTCACCCATAGTCACCAAGACATCGGCGGTCCATGACCCTAATAACTTTGAAAATTCATATCTCCTGATCCGACCGTTGGATCTTCCTGAAACTTGGACCGTAGACTACATACGGTGATAGGCGATATCGATGTGCTTGGTGCGAGCATAGTGCTCGGGGTTCTTAGAGAGTGCGATTGCACTCAAGTTGTCGACGCGCATGGGAAGTAGAATTGCCGCACTCCGACTCATCGGAGCAGAAATCTGGTAGTTTCCTGGAACTTGCTCCTGTGGACATGAAACTGAGCCGGATGGCCCTATTTCCAACAGCGAGGGGCCAGGCTGACCATCAAACCGCACAACCCCGATCCCTGTACAAGCAACGATTGACCTTACCATGAGTGAACAGACCAAACAAAGTTAACGAGACCCAGCAAAACGAAGTCACTATAATAACAGGTCATGTGATGGGTGGCACCAGAGTCAATGATCCTGGTGCCACTCGGCTCACGACCACTCGTCGACAGTTAGTAACATGCCACAAAGCACTTTGCCTCTGCTGGACGCGCAGCAGAGGACTCGGAACAATGATGAACAGCATGGATCTTTCTTCATTACCTTGCACGTCATGCCTCCTTGTCTTCACTCTCCTTGCTTCTTCACTGGGACTCTGATACGGTGTCAGCCTCAGAGCTTGGCTAGTCATCATCGTTGGTGCCAGCACCTCATATGTCCTTGGTATCCTTGTCATTGCCATATTCAACCTCGGCACCAATGTCTTCCTCCCCGACCAATGTAGCCATCACCGCAGCACTTGATCATTCCTTGTCCCCTAACCTCTCTCCAGGGTAAGTGTCCTCAATGCCGTTGCCTTCTCCTGTATTCACTCCTATCTCGGTGGCAGTACCACCAGAGTCTGGTCCCACAACCATTACAACTGTGAACTCGGCTACTCCTCCGTCGTTGCCTGTAGCACCAGTGTCACCTTTTGTTCGTGGTTGGCGCCTCAACACCCTCCCAGCTTTCTTTGGTGCCAGTAGCTCCACGACACTCTTTTCCTCTCACGCGGTTCCGTCCACACCTTAGACGCGTGCCATTGCTTCTCATCTAGTGGTCAACAATTAAGCCTGCGAGTAGCCTTGATGCCCTTGGCATTGCTACCGTGGTTGTGGATCTTGGCATATGTTTTGGGTACTCACTCATCGCAAGTGAGTTCAAGCATGATGTTGGTACAACCGTGTCAAGCAATGTTGCTAAATATTATGTCACTATCAAAGTAGTCCCATTAACACGAGAGCCCAACATAATGTATCAAGTGCAAGAGTCCGTTGATATGCATTAGTAGGAACAGACCATGGAGAAAGTCGCAGCTTTGGATTAAAATGCCATCTATGAGCTTGTCGACCTTCGACCAGGTTGCAAGGCCATCTCCACACGTTGGGTATTTAGATAAAAGCAGATACCGGACAACACAGTCAACCAGTACAAGGTGTTACATACTGGCCCATGTCATGTCCTGGAGTCATCATTTTTTGGGACGAAAGCTCCAGATCCTTGTACAATGAGAATTTGCATGCATGGATGGATGTTTCGGAAATGAGAGGACATGCTCAACTGTAGTTTGACCTGCAGACATTGGTTAAAAGATGAGAGCGGTATGGTAAGTCAATGTTGGGAGGTGGTGCTTGCCGTCTGGATTTGGATGACAGATCTAGTACCGGGAAGAAACAATCGATCCGTTAATGACCGGTTCAACTCCCACCACGCTCACCATGGCCAATGCGCTCCTTGCAGGATGCTTGTAGCAATATCCCATGGTTCATTAGAGCCATATGTACTCTGGAATGATGGGCTGATACTTCATTGGGGTCTAGGACACTTCGGGTGCCTGTCACTCGCGCTGGTGCTGTGTTAGGGATATAGACTCAATGATGCACTCCGAATCGGGCAACTGGTGCTAAGGTTATCCAAATCATGCACGATTTGGTGCGTTTGAAATCTCGTGACCAGGGCTGATTTGGTCCTTGTCCAAATATTAGACCAAAGTTATGCCTAGGTCTTTGAATTTTGGGTGAAACTAAATTCCATCAGAACTCTGCTCGCACAGCGTGCGACCTTCTGAAAGCACATGTTTTGTCTAAGACCGATGCCCAAAAGAGCTGTGAACCTTAGGACATAGTCAAGCCACGTTAGAACTACATTTCCAACATAAGACACGTCTCACAAGAGATTATCCTAGTTTCATGTCGTTGACTTTGATGAGACGTTTGCTCCAGTTGCTTGGTGTACGACCACGCGAGCACTTCTTAGTCTTCTCGTTTTTCTTGACTGGGAGCTGGAGTAGATGGACATCAACGACACATTCTTGCATAGGTGTTTGGATGACAATATCTACATGGTGCAGTTACCAGGGTTCACAGATGGTACTGACTTAGTCTGGGGGCTTTAGAAGGCCCTCTATGGCCTAAAGCAGTCACTATAGTGTCAGGATGAGGAGATTACCTCCACTCTCAGGAATGGGGGATACATGTGTAGCTTTGTCGATTGTGCTCTGTTCGCCAGTCAGTCGCCAGCATTGTTCCTCGTGGTCCTTGTCTACGTTGATGGTCTTTTGGTTGCGTTGACCATTGCCTTGGCCATGTAGGTAGTGAAGATGTTACAGTCCACATGAAAAATGAAGGACTTTGATCCTACTTGCATCTTCTTGGGGATGGCGCTTGAGCGCGACTGTTGTTGACAGAATCTTCATGTTCACTGGGTTGCGTATGTGCAGAGCCTAGGGAAGAGGTTTACGTCACTACTTGAGGTCATGCCTACTGCGTCAACATCAATGATCCCTACTGGTGAGTGGTTACTCGAGACACTTGACGTGTCCAGGCTTGGGGGCCCAGTCAATGTCACTGATTTTATTTGTGGCATCGGCTCCCTAGTTTACCTTGCCATGACCACGATGTCATACGTGGAATTTGCTACGGACTCTTGGATCAAATTTCTCATTGCCCTTGTGCTCAGCATCTATACGCTGCACTTCATGTTGTATACAATGCTCTCTCCACTACATGGGTTAGAGTGTTTTTTTTAGCACAACAACCTATGGTTGTTGACGGTTACACCAACAGTGACTATACACATGATGTTGATACACGCAATTGCATAAGGTACAATTTTATCATCAGTGGAACTACTATGTCTTGGAAGAGTTGAAAACAAGGGCACACGGTAGGTAGCTCTAGCAAGGCAAAGCATTTTCCACTTTGTGCAGGCACGTGTGAGAGTGTCTAGCTGTGCCGATTGTAGGAAAAGTGGCATGTACCCATCCTTGGCATCACCTTGTGCAAGGAAAATCAAAGTAGTAAAGCCATTGTTGAGCATGATGGCATGCATCACACTCGCACAGAACATATTAACGTTGAGTATCATTTTGTGCTTGAGTGTGTTATGGCAGGAGATGTTTGGATTGTATGGGTGGACACATGATTGCAATGCACTTACTTCCTCATAAAGGCAATGAGCACCAACGTCTTCAAGACATCCATGCATGCTGTTGGCTTTTTACATTGCCGTGATATGCCTAGGCGATGCTCATGATGAAAGTTATTTGACCATCTCTCATTGTACAGTGCATTGTTGGTGCTTGTGTCATTCTTGTTTTTTGTTCACGTGTCGCTTGTGAGTAATGAGGCAGTGTTGGTGTGTCACTTGTTTACACACAATGATCTCTGACCGTACTACACACACATCACCTTCTGAAGGTGACTGACTCGAAGGTGTCTGGCGAGACCCTCTCCACCAACATGAGGAGTTACCATGTGGAGCAGCAAAGGAGTATAGGCTAATACGCAGCTTATCAGCAAACAAATTCAATAAGGTTTGTTACTTCTGACATTATGCCTGATTATAGCCTGTGGTTTTGTACATTTTAGGGAGGGGCTTGTTTGGTTCTTCCTAGCTATCCCAGGCTTAACTCCTTAGACTACATGCTGTTGACATGTGAGAAAAATCCAACTCAAGAATTAGGCTCGAGTATGAAGCCCACAATCGCAAGTGAGCTCGCAGCTCACCCGATTGTGTGGGATCTATCGCTAGTTGCATCCTTTTGCTCTGTGACCAAGACGCTCCCGTTGCTATGTTTTGTTTTGCTCCTAAGCTGCATCCATTCCCTTCCATGGAACCAACTTTCTTGTAAGCACCTACTTACACGCTCTATGTCTCTCTTCCTCTTATTCGCATCCTACGTCCCATCCTTGTAGCTGCAACATTTCAACACATTAACAGACAAAATCTGGTGGTGACGATTGTAGCCTTTGATAGAGTGATCGACGTCTTGGAGGTTGTCGTAGGGCTCCTCGCTATTGTGTGCAATGTCATAGCCGAGCCACTTGACCAAATACACAATCCATTTTCCACAGCGTCAGTGTCTAAGAATATCTTCAATCGTACTTCGTATCCGTGTCCACTTGTACAAGAGGTGGAGGCATGACATCTCTGCCACAATAGCTCTTGCTGTGATCCTAGTAGTGCTTGAGCTTGTTGATGTGAAATACATAATGGAACACCATGTAGTCAAGGAGGAAAAGTCGAGCAATGACAAGGGTTTGCATTCTCTTCATCTCAAATGGTCCCAACCAGAAAGGTTTGAGCTTGCAAAGTCTTGTCCTTGTAGTTTAATAACCTAGAGGACATTATTGCGAGCATTAAAGACGTCATCATTATGATGTCATTTGGCCACTCGCTTCATCGTTGCTTGTGTCTTTGCGAGGGTCTGTTGTGTTTCCTTCTAGACACTAGATAGATCCCTACGGTGGATATTGACAGTGCTAATGTTGTTGTGACTCTGCAATCCTGCCCGTAAAGTGAGAAGTTTGCCACCAACCACTTTGAATGGTATTTTATCTGTTCCGGTTGAACTGGCGGAGTTATATGTGAGTTTGGCCGTCGACGACTGCTAAACAAGTGCGCTGTGGCTCGCATAAAGTTCAAAAGGTTATTTGAGTGTCTGATTATTCCGCTCCATTCCCCCTCTAGTTTGAGGATGGAATGTTGTTGATAGATAGATCCACATGCCAAAACAAGTCATTAATACACGCCCAAAATGGCTAGTGAAGCAATCGTCTATATCGCTGCTGATGGTACATGGAATGTTGTGCAACGGTACGATGTGGTTTAGAAGCAGGTGCATTGATCCTTTTGCGGTGTCAGCAATTGTCATTGGGATGAAGTGATCTTTTTTAGAAAAAATTTCCACCACCACAAGAATAGTGTCATACTTCTTGGAAGTGGCAGGCAATCTTGTCATGAAGTGCATGCTGAATTCAACCCACGGCTCCATTGGAAGAGGGAGTGGTTGGAATGGACCAAGTGGCATTGTGCCATGATGTTTATGTCTTTGACGAATGTCACACGATTTGAAGAAAGGTGAAACATTGGTTTGCATCTTATCCCACAAGTTGTACTTCGCCAGTTTCTTGAGCGTCTTGTCCTCTCCGAAGTGTGTACAATAACCGGTGTCGTCACATTCCTCCGATAACACTTGTCACAATTCCTTGTTTGGTAGGATGACGACCTGGCAAGTAAATCACCGTTGCCAGCATGGGTTCTTTGCAAACAGCCTTGCAAAGTACGGGTCTTGTTTGACGAGTAACACGTTGATCTTGGCCATTAAATCAAGTCACCTACTTAAAGCATCCAATGGGTTAGTTTTTAAGACGAGTACTTGATGTCGTAGTTGAGGTTGGACTAAAGTAATTGCATCCACTGAGTTTGTTGACGGATCAAATTGTGCCAAGTCTTATAATGTTTTAGCATGTGATGGCCAGTGCGGATAATGCATCGCCAACGATCAATTCATGTGTGAATGTGAGTATCTTGTTCTCATGTACCGCGTAGTTGAGTTCTGAGTTTCGTGTCATTCTATCCATATCTACACGATAACTGTTCTCCATCGCACTTGTATTGGAGGAGAAACACTCCGATAGCTTGATCGGATGCGTCGGTGGCCACGGTGTAGTCCAACGTTGGATATGCCAATTGTAAGGCTGGTGCCAAGGTCTGATTATTTATCAAAGAGTTGAACACCTCTTGTTTGGTGTCCCCCCAATTCCAACCAGTGATTCTACGAGAGGGATCGAAGAGATGCGTTAACACTTGAGCGTAGTCCTTTAGAATCCAATGGTAGTAGTTTTGAAATTCCAAAGAAATCTTTCACTTCCCAAGTATGGTTCGTCGACGACCAATCGACAAGTGCCTCCACCTTTTTTTGTGTTCATGGTGATCTTTCCATCGCTGGTTATGTGGCTGAAAAACTCAATCAAACGGTGACGGAAGTCGCACTTTGAGAGTTTTTTTTTTATATCTCTCTCTTTGTAAAGTATTGAGAACTCTTTGGTGATGTCCATAGAGCTCCTCCATGATGCAGTTATGTATCAAGATGTCGTTGAGGTACATGACGATAAAGTTGTTAAGGTACGAGAGGAATATGATGTTCATCACCGCCATACACGTTATGGTGGCGCTTGTCAGTCCAGATTTGAAGACCATGAACTCAAAGTGCATGGATCTATTGCACAACACTGTCTTCTTGGCATCATAATCAGATACGTGGATTTGATGATAGTCACTTCGTAGGTTGCTTTTGCTGAAAATTTGTGCCCTATGGAATTGGTCGAGAAGTTAATTTGCTCGCGGAAGGAGGTAGTGGTTCTTCGTGGTGATGTCTTTTAACTCTCAGCATTCCACACATCCGCATCTCTCTGGTTTTATTCTTCACAGCCACTCATGCTATCTTGACAAAGCAACATAATATTTGGTCACATAGAAAGTACGTTGACAGTCTTAGGTCATCAACCAAAGTTGCCTTTGTAAGGATTTCAGTGATCCTGGTGCCACTTCTTGGCCATACACGTAGCCCCAACGCCAACTCTAAGATTCATTTGTATGATTTCTCCCACGCCATGTGATCATGGTCATGTCAAGGCTAGCCGGACGGACTTGATTGAATTCCGGTTCAGGGCTTCCTCTCTTCTTGTTCCCTTCTCATACAACTTACTAATCTCATCCATGTTCTGATCACTGCTCATCAAGATCTGTTCAACAATCAATAGTCGATTGTGTCTTGGTAATCCATCGTAGAACTATGCCTCCAATGTTTTAAGACAAAAAATCCAAGGTGGTAGCTCCTGCAGTGTACAAACAAGGAATGCAAAAGGTTGACTAAATGTGGAGATGTAATGGAAGACTTGTTCAGTAACAAGAGCACTTTATGATTGTGCGGTGGCCGTACATTGCTTAGCGGCTTCATGAACACCCTGCAATGAGTTTGCATGATGCTGACTCATTACACGCCTTTTTGTACAAAAACAAATAAGCATTAACCTGTTGTTGAAAATAATAATGTTCATCCACATTCCCTATTATGTCAGAAACCAGCAAATTTGGACCTGTTCTTTATTTTCTACGTGTGTGTTCCCTCTTGCGCTGGAATCCTCCAATCATGTTACCGTGCTCCACAACCTTATTTATATTCTTGTCATTCTCATGATACATTCCGCTTATAATGTTGTAGTCATCGGCTGTTCCATGGGGCCCAATACACCGTAGTTGAGCTACTATTGCATGTTGTTTACCATTTATACAAGTGGAACTAAATGAGCCACTTCATTTTGCAAAGCATGTATGGCATTTTGTATTTGAGATAGAGCTTTCATGGCAGGTGACAAAGCGCATCCAATGGGCAACTGGATGCCAGTTACTTGCTTCACCCTCATGTGCCACTTGTAGGGGTGTGGTATTACGTCAAGAAGAACGTGGGTAGTTCACAGGAATGAGGTACAGATCAGAAGACAAATTGGACAACTGGGATAATTGGATGTATTGTATCTAATAGTAACTGTATTTTGATGCAAACTGTTGAGGATGTTACGTGTTGAAGTACAGTAATGAGGAACACAATGAGGCATATGTTGGGTCTTAGACGCTCAAATAAAGCAATGCATGCAACATCGTGCTGTGAGAAGTAGGCGATTTTCAAGAATATCGAGGAACACCTTCATGAAATTTCAATGTCGTTGGGCAGTTGACCGGACAGTGTCAAAGTGTCGGTATAAGTGTTTTGCAACACTTCGGTCAACCAGCCTGGAAAGTGGTCACACGTGCCAGATGCTTCGGAAGATAAGAGATTACGACAAGTGGGGAAAAGTTCCTTGTCCATACTGCGTGAAAAATCAAAGGTCAATGCACCGAGGGCCAAAAACATAACAACATAAAATTCTACTTCTCGAGTGTAAGGAAGTCGTGTACGTTAGGGATGTAACACTTCCCTTCCTTTAGCAGCTGCATTTTGGTGCGGCAGCAGATGTAAGCTGGTGATGCATCTAGTAACCATCATTCATATGATCGATGTCTTAGAGGTTGTCGTAGGGCTCTCAACGATTATGCACGGTGTTGTAGCTGTGCCACTTTACCACAAAAATCTGTCATCTTCCCACGATGTTGATGTCCAAGGATGTCCTCAGTCACGGTCTCCGTGTCCTCCTCCACTTGAATTCGGGGTGGTGGAGTTAAGTCTCAACCGGTGAATCTCTTGTTGGAATCTCAACAATGCTTCAGCTTGATGATGTGGAAAACATGATTTGACGCTATGCCATGTGGCAGGTAAATTTGAGTGACCAGGCTTTGCAGTTTCTCAATCACAATCAGGCCCACATATAAGAAGTCTTGTCCACTTGCTTGCTCTTCACCAAAATGAGTAGGACACAATCACAAGCTGTGAATATATTGTCATTGCAGTACTTCTCTGCCTCTCGCTTCATGACTACTTGAAATTTTTTAAGGTTCTGGAATGTTTCCTCCCAGACATTAAAGAAGTCCTGGTGGTGGATGCCAGTCGCATGAGTATTGCTTTCACTCCGTAGTCCTGCCGGTGTGATGGGAATTTTACTATGAACCACTTGCAATCGGATTTTACGCGTTGTGGTGGAAGTTGGCAAATAGTAGTTTTGCCATCCAGTTAGTGCCATGGGGCTTGCATAAAGTATGGAGAAGTTTCTTGCGTGTCTGATTGTTCCGCTTAATGTGCTCGTTGGTTTGAGGATGCCACACCATTGATAGTTGTATTTCACTGCCATTGCGCGTCATGAAGTCCCACAGAAAAGGCTTGCAAAGCGGCCTACTCCATTGTTGATGATGAAAGTGGCACTGCGTCTAGCTGCATAATTTGATTTAGAAACAGCGGTACTATTCCTTTGAAGGTGATGGTGGTCATGGCCTGGATTAATTTAAAACTTTGGAAAATCTTTCCTCCAAACGGGGATGGTGACATATCCCTCCACAGTGATCGACAGTCTTGTCACGAAGCCCAAACTTATGTCAAGCAGAACGTTTTTGGAGTATTCTTGATGTTCTTGTGAAATGATTTTTTTGCCATAGACGGGTGTCGCATGACCTGTAGAAAGTTGCCATGTCAGCCTGCATGCAATCCTAACATTAGGACTTCACTAGCTTCTTGAGAATTTTGTCCTTGCCAGAATTTCCACTTGGATCGGTGTCATGGCACTCCTCTTATAGCATCCTGTGGAGCTCCCCGTTTGGTGGTACAGTTACTTGGCAAGTAAATCCTCACTATCAGTAAGGATCGCCAACTAGAACAAAGTTTTATCATAGCCGCTGAGCACCTTGTCATTCTTTGTGGATTGCTTTGTGAGCTACTCTTCTCGTTTGACGAGCAACGTATTGATCTCAAACATCAATCTGGTTGCAGACTTAAATCTTCCGTTGGATCTGTTTTTCTAGGTCAGTGTTTGATGTCATAGTTGAAGTGTGACTCAAAGAACAGCATCCGTATAATTTGTCAAGGATTCAGCTTGGGCTGAGTCTTAAGATACTTGATTGCGTGGTGGTCAGTACAAATGACACATTGTCAATGTTCTAGATAGCACCACCACTTGTTTAATATGTACACGCCTATCAACATTCCTTTCTTGTGTATTGCGTAGTTCGGGTCTGGCTTGCGTAGCCTTTATGACATGTACGTGACCAGTTTACTTCTACCGGCGTTTTCTCATAGGTAAACGATCTGATTGCTCAAGCGGGTGAGTTGGTTGCCATGAGATAATCCACTGTAATTTGTCAATTTTAGAGTTAGAGTTGATCTTTAATTTTCTATGCATTTGAAAATTAGTGTGCACACAAGGTTTCCGTAAGGAAGGTTCATAGAGAGCTTCTAGATTCTTCTTATTCTTTTGTACACCTCATGGTTTGTACAAAGTTTTATGTTAAAAAAAACAATATTCATAATTCATTTGTTTGTTCAATTGAGAATGTGGGATTTCCATTATTCAAAGGTACATGTCATGTCATGTTACATCATGGTAACATGTATTGCAACTCAATTGTTGAAGGTGTCTGGTAAGAATACTTTTCCTACTATACTTTGGAAACATATCTCGTGTCCGCGAAGTGGAGAGGAAAGGACCTTACTCATAGATCCTCCTCAACCATGGTCACTTGCAATGATTTTTTTCAGCCACAATATGTTTCGCTTGCGGTTAGGTTACTTGGCAGGGAACCAATGGTGTGGGGTGGGGGGGGGGGGGGGGGGGGGGGGGGGGGGGGGNGGGGGGGGGTGGGAGAGTGGGGTGGACCTGGTAAGTGTTCGTGGAAATTGTACACTCATGTCTATCTCAGTCATGTGACCGGATAGCAAAGAATATTCACCAGTTAAACAATGCTAAAGCACCTTCTTAGACAGAGGATCTGAAAGCGCCGGCCCTGTTTGGTCGCGGTCAACTATGATTTGTTGAAGAAATATTCGTACTATCTATCTAAATAAAATCTTGATCCTTTTTTGTGTGTAATCACAATGAATGAAAAGGGTTTTATTGTGGACTGACATTACAAACACAACAGAGATGTTCAAACAATTTGGTTAACTGAAGTGTGGAATTGGCTATCACAAAACAGAGTGATCAAGTATAACTTTACTTTCTGATATTCCAATGTGGGACTTGCCCATTTTTCAAGGGGTTGAATGCTGTGTTGTGAATGGTCTCATAAGAATACATTTGTAGATATGGAACAACGGCGAACACAAACAGTGTTTTTTGTGCCTCTTGGAGTATGTATCGGAAGTCAAACAGGTCCCTCTCAAGCATATTGCAAGCAACGTAAAGGCTCTTTGAGATGTGTAATGTGTTGTGTAAGCGATGTTGTTTGAGCCTGGCTATAGTGGATTCAATAATGGAAAGGTTGTTCTTAGAAGGTTGGAGGGGCCAGCAATGTGCAGCACTACAACATGTGCACTAACAAATCATATGAATCTATGAATACCCCAAACAACAATCGCATTGAACACTTTTGACCATTCTTGGGGGGAGTCCCCCACCTCTCCAAGCAGATAGTGTATACGGTGATTACATATGTAAGTGTACATAAAGGATATGACATTGAAATCCGATATGTACACAAGGGACCCAAAGCATCTGACCAGCACTACGATCGCCAAGGTCTATGATGGCGATCACATAAAAGACATTCCAACATGTCGGTTTTGTCGGTTTACATCAACCAAGCGTTTGACCTTAACAAAATCAATCCAACATGGGTCTATGAGCAGGTTCATTCACCATCTTAATCTCTGACTTGTGTTTACTGAGATATGTTCAACAAATGGTATTCATCATGTCCAACTGCAATTCAAGTATTTTTCAACTTTCTAAATGGAAAATCAACTGGTAAATGGCCTTAATGTGCGATGTCTGTAGATGCTATTATGTTAAATTAACATGAAAAAATATATTTACTACCCCTTCTAACCATAACACTAATCTGCACGGTCACAAACCGTTTTGTCTACCACCGAGAGATTGTGTGTGCACGTTTATGTTCCGCCAAACAAACCCCTGTCTATTCTTAAACAGTTCAACTCTGGAGAAAGCATTACGACATTACAGTAGCTGATGAACTGTCTCACATCTGAAACAGTGAAGATGAGTAAACTCAGAAATTCAAGTTCATGACAGATATTTCAACAAAACATTACGTGAAGGACTACACTGTATCTTCCAAACACAACCTTGACCCCTCTCGAGTGTCAAATATTGAGTGTCAAGGGCATCTGCCGGGCGCATGAAAATCATCCAAATGTTTGACCAGGTTGTCCCAAGGGAGAACTGATGCAAAGTCAACTACGTATTTCATCGGGCAATCATCAACTGTGAAGTTGTCGGGATTCTTTCATTTGATGCTTCCAGCTTTGACACATATTATGTCCTTTATTCTTCGGTGCTGAACAGGTTGTAATTCACAAAAAGTCATTCGAAGAAGAATATTCACAAAAACTAAATCCTCCAGGTAATTAATTTACCCTTCAAAGAGACTTACTTTTGCATCAAATGTATTAGAGAATTTTCATGGAAGATCTATCTTCTCATCTTTGCACCTAACTTGTACCCAGAGAAAGTTCCAAGTAAATGCATCATTGCGAAACGGAAACCCATAGTTTCTTTCCTTTGTATGGGGAAGTGTTATGTACACAAGTTTAAGGGTCTATGGATTTGTGTTGATTGGGACTAAATGCAGCTGTAGCTCTAGCATCGAGGTCAGAGTGTTTCTCCAAGAGTTAAAATGCTCATTGCTTTTAGTCCCTCGACTCAATGTAGGAGTTTTACAAGTGAGATCAAAGACAGTCATTGACACATGAGCGTAGCCTTTTGCCAATTGATGATAGTAGTATTAGAATCATAGGAACACATGTATGCCCCAAACATTTGCCGGTGTCAACCCATCACGGGTCGCCTCCACTTTCTTTGTTTCCATGCTAATCCTTCCACAGCCGATCATGTGGCTCTAAAAATTGATAGAACAATAACCAGAGTCACACTTGGAGAGCTTTTTTTTAAGACTTCTCTCTTTGCAAAATCCTGACATTTTTTTAAGATTTACATTGTGCTCCTCAGAGGTGCAGTGGTACACTATGATTTCATTGAGATATGCGATGAAAAAATCACCGAGCTACGTCCGGAAAATATTGTCCATGGTCGCGATAGACATTGTGAGAGTGCTTTTAGGTCAGAAAAACATAACTTTTAACTCAAATTTCCCGTATCTGGTGTGGAACACCTTTTCCTTCATGTCCTTATCACATATGCAAATGTGAAAAGTGCCCCGAAGTAGATTGACTATGGTGAAAGTTCTTGCTCCGCGGAGTTGGTCAAAAGATTCATGTGCTCAAAGAAAAGGGTAGCGGTTCTTGATAGTTATGTATTTCAACGTTTGTTAATCAACACATATCAACATCACGTTGGTTTTATCTCGGACAAAAAGTATAGGTGATAAGTAAAATAACGTGGATGGCCTGATGAACCTCTGACCGAGCATCTCAACTTTTTACTTCTTGAGTTTTGTTAGCTTGTAGTTTCTCACCCAATAGGTCCCTTGACTGTTGATCCTTTGTTTTACTTCTAGTCCATTTGGTGATCGATGCAATGTTACACAAGTAAAACTTGGGGCAGTTCATAAGGAAAAACCCCTTCAAACTCCATGAAAGGGAAAAAAACTGTCACAAAACAGATGTGAAATTTTCATGTGTCGAGGCCAATTAGGTTGGCACTATCGCCTTTGCCACTACAACCTTCTCTGCTCCCCATTTCTCTACATGAATGAGCCACACTTGTGCTCTTCGTTGCACGCATATGTTGGAGACGTCTGGGGATATCGGTTGCATGTTTTGATTTGCGACCACTACAATTTCCTTTGCTTCTTCCTCCCCTACTACTTCCCATTATCGCCTCTACATCGTGGGTTGCTTGATAGAATGAAGGTGAAATTTTCACCATCAATTCTGTTGTACACTGCTCCGTTACTCCAGTGTCCCTTCAGATTGTGCTGGTATAGGAAATGTTACGCGAGGATGAGTTTCTTGTTGCTCATTGGGCAAGTCCCCTAGACTGTACGTCATGTAGATACACAATTTGTGGTTGGATTTGTTCCTGAGGTTGCTGAATCTACACCCTCCTATCGGCCATTTTAACTTAAAAAAAAACCAGGTTTGGTTCCCAAGGCCTACTTTCAGATGATGTCTTTCATTACAAAACTGAGAAAAGCTCCTCTGTCAAATAATGTTGGTTCTATTATCGAGATGTTTTACAAATCCTTGTTTGTACTTGAAGTAGTATCATCAGTTGGTCATCCTCGTACCCCTTGTTAGTCTTTGTATGTTTAAGAACCCTTTTCTCGCGCGATGTCACCATCCAGATGGGCAATCAGTCAGTGCCGATCCTCCTGACTGCACACGAGGTTTGCCATATGACTTTGTCCCTTTCCATATGCCGAGTCATTTTTCCTCTGTAACTTTTTCTCATCTACGGCCTTTTGTAGTCATTTTGAAAGTCGGGCAACATGTATCCTTGCTTTCTGCAAACCAAGCACAGTCGTCAATCATGCTGATCAATGGCGTCAATCTCCGTTAGGGGTGAAGTTTCCACCAATAGCAACTTTACTCGGCCACACTATGGGTTGTGGCCTACAGTTCATCAGCTGTTAGATTCCTCGATCTAAGCACAATAGTTGGCGTAGTAAAAATTATGAAATATAGCGTTCATCTGTGGAAGGCCGCCTCAGATGGCGAATTTGGTGACAACTCACCTGATGTTGTGCTTAATGATGTTTTAATAAAAACACAATTTTGGGGGGGCAAGGTTATTGCCGGAGATGATTTTGCAAAACGTTTGCATGTACCCTGCCCTAACTGAATATTTATGCAAGTGTTGGAGCTTTTATTGTGCGTCCAACTTCTTGCTCATTCTTCCAAAATGTAAGGAATGGAATGCAAGAAGTCTATTAATTTTGGTGGTGAAGATAATCGGTCGTGCCATGTTGGATTAATCTACTAAAAATGCAGAACACTTTTGTTCATCAACGTGAGAGTAATTGCACGTGAAAAAAAGTATAGCTCCACCATTCTCCTTGTCCCATTGGATGGTCTTTAAATCAGACCACCAACTAAAAGCCTTGCAACGTGAAAGCGATTCCGTGAGGTAAATCGTTTTTTTTTTCTGCAACTGTTGTGAAATACATTTCCAAAATTGCCAGCCACATCCAATTCATTGGTCCTTCAAAGTATATTCACAAATTTTTGTAAAAGTGCTCATCAAATTTGTGGCTCACTCAAAAATTTGATTTTTCTTCCAGGGAGCAATGTTTCTTGCACGCTGCATTGTGAAGCTCCTCAATTGGCAAGTTGAGTTGTTGGAGCAGATGGGTGTTGAAGCTCTCAAGTCTTGACAACTTCTAGTTTGGGTCTTCACTAATGCAAGCTTGTCAACTGGTGCCTCCCATCGTGCAAGGTGTCATTCCGGTAGGAATCGACGGAGGCAAAGAGTTTGCCAAGCCCTAGGCCCGGACTGAGTTGGCAGGCGGGGCCATCAGTATTGCACCATTTGTCACAAAAATAGCCATTGCTGCCTAGATTTCTTCAAGGGCATCGTTGACGTGTTGTTGATCCTTTGTGGCCGAAGTATTTGTTGGTTAATAGTACTTGTCATTAGGTGTGCTCGCTTTGTTCACTTTCGTCCTCACGAGGCCTTCGGATTTCAGGACAGTGGACATACGTTGGAGACTCGTGCGAGGTTGTCACCATATAGTTAATGCATTGGTTTCCCATCTAGTGTCGCAATGTTATGATACCAAGTGTTATGCCGAGCGGGACATGGGTGATTCCAAGGGATGAGGTGCGGAGTGGAGGGTGTTTCAGGGAATGGGGACCATTAGATTATTTATATTTAGTGGTAAGTTTACTTTTATGACAAGTGTCAAATATGTTGACTCTATATACTCTGGAGGTACGTGTGGAGTCTTAGGCACTCAAGTCGATCAACTTGTTCAACACCACATTGTTGATATTGTACATACAACTTATCGTGACCTCTTGGCTCACGTCCATTGCCTTGAAGAGTCCTGATGAGGCGGAAGGAACGAAAGACTGGGGGAGCATACGTGAGCCTGGTAGCCACCAAGCGGCTGTAAACAGCCACCGGAGCCTACTCACTCAGAGAGTGGAGGCAACGCACAGTGACCGTATGCATCACCAGCAGACTAGCGATGTCCTTGAGTGCTTAACCCCTGCTCGCTTCCTTCCTGGCAACAGAGCCCCCACTCTACTCTGCTCTCTGCTCTTTTAGTGCTACAGCTGTCACATTAGGTGACCTAGATGAGTCTTACCCGTGATATGCTGCTAATTCTCACTCGCATCAATGAATCCAAACCTCAAAACTGGCATTGTGTGCTGTGTTTAGGTTTCGAGTGGCCTTATGCCCTCGACGTGGGGATGAGATCCGGTGATTGAAGCTCGTCGACGGGTTAGCTTGGTTAGCAAGTCTCACCCATAAGACCTCACTCACTTACCTTTTCTGTAACTAAATTCACACACACACACCACCGTCTGTCCTCCAGTTTGTCCCTATCCATCCACTGTGTAGTATGCTACACAAAGGCTTGAGGGAAGGGGTATCGTATGTGACTGTTTTGGTATCAGTGCGGACGAGCCAAAGCTCATCGCGCTACTCAAGAGGGACGCAACACTGTCCTCGGAGGACCCGTTGATCGGCAGTAGCAACAACGGCAATGGTAGCTGAGAAGAACCAGTAGCCGCAGAGGTGGCTCTACGGAGCAGCAGCAAAGCAACACAGTAACAAGCGGCAGTGACCGCCAGCAACTACGGAAGCGGGCAGCAGCCGTAGTGACAACTGCGTAGCCCCAGCATACGTGGCAGATCCGTGGAGCAAAAGCCGCAATGGCGGAGGCGTGCAGCAGCAAGCGGCAGCTGCAGCTAGCGGTTGCGGCATCCGGCATCACTCACAGTGAGTGCTACACAGCTGTCGTGACAGTTGCGTAGCTGCAACACCAGCTACAACTGCAGAATTAGTGGCTACAACAGCAATGGCGTGTAGCAGCAAGTAGTAGCAGCAGCCATAGACTGCGTTAGTATGAAGTAGCCATCTCTGTGGTGACGACTGCTGCACAAAGCAAGATCTACAACAGTGGCAGTGTGCAGCAGCAAAAGTAGCAGTTCCAGCAACAACAATGACAGCAATAGCAACGGCACTCTGCCGTCAGATCTGCTCTCTGGTATTCCCCCCCCCCTACTGGCTTGACTCCCCTCTATTCCCAAGTTGGGTGGGGGTGGTTCAGGTGCAAACGGGTGTCACAAACAGCCTCACCCATTTTTTCCACGCCCACTAGGGTGGGGGAAACGCTATCAATTTTTATTTGGCAGCGTGGGAGGGGGGTTAAATCCACGATTTCTAGGCTGAAAAAAAAGCCTCTCCCAAATTTCCCGGGCCCACTGGGGCAAGGGAAATGCGGCCAACAAAAATTGGCAGCGGGGAGGGAGGGGGGTCCATTGGCGGCTTCTAGGATTGAAAAGGCCTCGACATGTGTCCCACATCCACAAGGGCAGGGTAAACGCTGCCCTTTTCTTTTTTGACAGCGGCTGTCACCCAACAGTAGTACCAGTGACAGCAAAACGCGCTTGCAGCACTCCACCAGGTCCCACACCAAAGAACGCACTTGCCGGAGTCGGCAGTACCAACTCCACTACGGATGCTCGCGTTGCCGCCTTTGTTGTGGCTAGCAGCACAACGGTCGTGACACGAGACAAATCCCCATTTAGTCCAAGCTCACTGGTATGTGGCGTGCGTGACCTGCATGAGCAGCAGGTTGAGAAGGCTCAGTAGATGACCTATCAAATGGTTTATTTGTTCAAGCTGTTTTGGGGTGTATTCCAACCGTAGTAGTAGCAGCAATAGCAACAGCAACAACAGCTACTCCGCGATGCTATGCGGAAGGACAAGATGACAGTCATCTTGACTGTCATCTTGTCCTTCCGCTGATGTCAATGCAGCTCTATGAACATTCGATTCTGAACTGTCCACCAACCTTCTCGAGTCAGACTTGGAAACTAGTGACGTGAAAGGTGTGCTACGCCCGGGTCTTGCACAAGTGGACAAACGTCGCCGGAGCACGCCCAAGCAACATGCTCAAGGTCATCATAGACACAGCCTCTTTAGAGGACCAGCTACTCCGCTTGAGCCTCGAACTGGGGGAATTTCCCTTGTCTCTGTCACTCGAGCAAGCCATCCTGACAGCCTTGACAACAAAGCCTCCCAAGTGGCTCCAGACCAACCCTCTCGCCTATCGGCAGGAGGACAGTTACACCAATTGGGAGTCACGGTTTTGCATGTGGGCAGTCTGCGAGGCGGTACATCCATACTAAACCAGTCCGTATCAAAATGCGGACCCCCAAAAGACGAAAACCATGGCTCAAGCCGTCTGCAATCTCCTTAAGGCTGTCCCGAAGGAGCACGCCCTTGTCTTTGAAGCCTTCCTTGGTGATCCCGACACTGGCACTGGGGCGGACCCTCGCGGTGCTTGGAAGCTAGAAACCACCCTCTTTGAAGGCGCAACCATGGCAACAACCTCAGAGTGCCTCTTGGACTTCAACTCTCTGCATCAGGGTGCACATGAGACACCAGCCGACTACTGGTGACGGGATTGTACAGCTGTGCAAGGCCTTTGGGAAGAATGGGCAGGGGAAACTCATGGCGTTCAATACCATCTGGATTGGCGTTGTGCGCAAGTACGCAAAAGCCTTCGACAACTACAGCTTGAAAAGTCTCTAAGAGATGGCTGACAGAGGCTTGTTGGTGTCCTAGGCCACTAAGCACTTTCTACACGTCACGATAGTTAGAGCAGCAAATGATGCTCTTGATGATGCACGTCTTTCCGCTGTCTTTGCTGCAGTCTACACAGGTCACGACCTGTCATGGCTCGATGCATCGCAAGCACGTGTTGTTTTTGTGGCTCAGCAGTCATCTTTCGAGTAACCCCTGTCCGCTACATGCACTGTCAAATGTTGTTCTGTCACCTCGCCAGAGCATGTGACGGACGCCGCCTAAATCCTAGATTCTGGTGCCACCCATCACATGACATGTCGTCGTCATAATTTTTTCATGCTTTGTCCTGTTGGCTATGTGCGAGAAGGGGTATGGCTGATTGACCCCCCTCCCCCTCCACGCTACCAAAAACACTTCTTGCTTTTATGACAAGTGTCAAACTTGTTGACTGTGTCTATACAATAATAAGAAAAACAATGGGGTACATGTGGGGTCTTAGGCGCTCTAGTCGAGCGACTTGTTTGACAGCACATTGTGATTGGTTGTTTCAAGGGATGCTCTGGAGAAGTTAGGAGGTCTTGAAAACATCAGGGCGTGACTTCATGTAAGTCCAACGATATTGAGGAATCGATGGAAGAGGATAAAAACTTCAATACGATTCTTTTTACAGTTTACAGTTTACACATTCTAAGATGGTCTGTCGGCCATTGTCGGAAGTGGTGGAATGTGTGAGAGCCTTCAAAAACTAAAGGCAATTTGAGTCAAAATTTGTCAGGCAAGCTACAAAACAAGGGAGTGACCATGTATGCACGGAATTCTTGATATATATCGCCATATCCACGTTTCGCACAATACCCGTGCCATATCCAAAGATGGCATTTTGTCGCTCTTGATTAACTCTTTACATAGCGAGAACGAAAAAAACATTATATCCAAATGAACACACTACATCCACACCGCATCCCATCCAATGACGGCATGCTAACGCCGTCACGCATAAAAGAATAATCACAAACCCCTTAAAAGAGGGATTTGTGACTTTTCTCACAATTGTTTTGTAGGCGTTTGAGTGGGCGGTCCAAAACACTCCATGTGTTGAAAGGGATTTTGCTAAGCCCGGCTACCGCGGGGCCCAACAGGGGTCTTCATAAAAATGAAACCCTAAAACCCTGGGTGTGTTTTGGGGTAGGGTTTGGAAGTGGTTCGCATGCATTAAAATGGTTTTTTTTTTTCGAATTTAAAATTGGACAACAGCCTTTTTACTTGATTGCAATTGAGCAAGTAGCCTTTTTTTGTTTTGGACTCACAAACTCCCATTCCTAGATGTAGAGTTTTATGTTTACGCGGGCCCCGCCCGCACGAATGTAGAAAACCTTAGATCCGCAAATGGGGATTTGCGAATCCTGAGAAAAACAAGATTTGGGTGTTGCACGCAAAGCGCGCATAGCGATACATGGTAGCTGAGGGAAAAGAGTACACATCTTTATCTCGTGGGAGAGCACGATCAACTTTCTTCATTTTTTACTACATAAGCAAGGAATTCCACGAGTTTGGCCAGTTGTGGAGGTTTATAATGGCATCCCCTATAAATGTTGCCCAATCATAAAGACTTTACATGTAGTAAATGTGGGCTATGTATTCCAAATTTCATGCATTGCAGTACAAGTGTAAAATGTTCCCATGGTTAATGTTTTGAAAAAATTATTTTCGGCCTAATTATGCTATACCCACTGCTTGGATTTTGCGATGACCGTTTTGATGTTTGTAAAAGGCCCCATGATTTTCAGCCCGGCTATTCGATTATGACATCCTTATTAATCTTCGCTTCGTCATGGGTGGACACGTCGTAGAATAATTGATATACCAATCACTATTTTCTTGCAGCACATTTTGGCCAAGAACTGATTGTTATAGGTGACCGTGTAACCCAGGAAAAAAAGGGCTAATCCCTCAATGGATGACTTGCATCGCCAATTATGCACGACCATCAAATGGGTATGGCATAGTTTTGTATTCAACCTTTTGGATATCGCGAGTTTAATATCCAACTTACAGATATCTCAGACTTATGTCGACGCTTGCGCGGATATGTTGGCTATAACATCTACTACTAAAACGGTCAGTAAGGCCACTAACAGTGGTTGGCGGTGGTTTACCGCACCAGGCGATGCACAACAAGACAAGTTTGGGAACACGTCATGGACCAGTAGATAAACGTACAAATAGGGTCCCTTTGAAAGTAGCAGGCAAACATGGTGACCCCCCAAAGGGAGAAGGCAAAAATGGCACTCCCGAAAGCGAGCACGCAGAAATGGCTCCTCCCCGATGCAAGCACGCAAAAATGGACCCCTTCTAGGATAGCATGCAAAAATGGCGCCCTATAAAAATGGCATATCGTTGAAAAGCATGCAAAAGTAGCACCTCCTCTCTGGCGATGCCACGTCATCCACCTTAGTCTGCGATCTATCACAAGTCCGTTTACTTTTTCTTCGGGGTTTTCTCTCAAGAACATAACACCATATTTTGGACACAATGGCATTGACGAGAGAAACATAGTCATCTTAGTCGCCAGGCGGAGCAGGACCCTCAAATATCCATTTGCACCCTTTTCTTTCTTCGCCTCTTTTTATTTTTTTCCTCACATCAAGGCCAAATGGGAGGGGAAAGGGTATGGGGGGGAGGGCGAAAGCGGAACAGATCGCCTTAGAAGACGATCTGCCCTTTTTTCACGTTGAAGCCGACTTGCGGGAGGGGGGGGTGGGGGGGGGGGGGGGGAGGGATGAGGAGGCGAAAGCGAGGCAGGTCCCTTTTGAATGCGATCTGCCTCCTTTCTGGGCTACATGTTAACCCTCTTACAATCGCTTTGCGTGGCAAATAAAAGTTTTTTCCCACATTATCTCTGCACTGACAATCACGCACCCTTTTCTCAGAATTCAATATTGTTTCTGTTCTCTACGTTGGTCCTTGGACTTCGAGCCTTGTGAGGCATCACACAGAAAAGGTTGTTTGTACGCGTCCAAGCACGGATTTTTGGCGTCAGAATCAACCGAACAGAACAGAATCAGACAAGCAAAGTGAGCTAGCTAGATAGAGGACAGTACGCTTTGTGTAACGAACTGGACGGGAAGCTTGGCTAAGCTTCCCGTCTAGTCAAGTCACTTGTTTGGCCGGACTAGCCAAACAACTGATCCCAGAAACGAAACGTTAGGAGAAAACAATTTGCGGTACATTTATGTAAAATAAATACATAACAATTATTAAAAAATGGATATCTACTAGATTATGATTTTATTATATGAAACTTTGATCTATAGATCCCACATTTTCCTTTTTGCATAGAAAGCAAGGGCATGCTCATGTTTTTTCGACCTCTACTATTGACAAAAAGTAACACGGAACGTACATAGGAGACTTTCGTGACATACATAGAAGATCTTTCTATTTTTTTCATGTTACGAGGAATGAATGTGATTCTTGTATCTTCCAAAAAAATTGAATATGTGAGATTGTTCTCTTCCATTCCGCTTTGAGGGCCGAATGAATGATAACTCTACGTCGTTGCTATGTAACCATATGCACGACTTGCGTGCAATGTAAGGCTCTTGTTTTTACTTCTTTGTCGCGTTGAGGCCACCTGGGAGGGGGAGAGGGAGGGGGAGGCGAAAGAGGAGCAGATCGCCTCCGAAGGAGATCAGCCCCACTTTGTTTTTCTCTCGATACGAAGAGGTATGTCAGACTTCAACCGGTGGCATTTCAAAACAAGAAAGGCGGGAGAATTTCAATAAAAAGCTCGGTATGGACGCACAAGGTTGAAGTCTCCGTACGTTGACTCACACCGATGCCTTCATGCAATCCCGCCAAGTCCGCCCCTGTCCATCGACCATGTCGGAGTCGAGTGGGCTGGAGAACATTGGCGCCCACCCTCCTCATGTGTACACTGGGCTTCGCTAGGCACAACGATGGAGGAGGTCCGAAGGGATGGCCACCGGACCACAAGACAGGCTATTGGACCACGGTCCATGGGAAGCACGGGCTTGTCATCTAAGCCATCTCAGAGCCTGGATGTATGGACGAGCCCATCTCGTACGTCTGCATCTATAGTTTTATTATAATTCTCCCGCCTTTTCTGTTTCAACAAGCCACCGGTTGAATTCTGGCCAACCTCAAAGCCAACCGAGAGAGGGAGCGGACGGGGGAGGCGAAATCGTGGCAGATCACCTTCGACGTGAGAGAAA
>SZWC01019347.1:1017-15326 GCA_023375785.1 Penium margaritaceum | reverse complement strand
AAAAAAAAAGCGGCCTCCAACACGATGGGGGAAAAACAGGAAACAGAGCCAACCAGCTTCAAAGTAAGGGAGAAGGAAAAAAAAAAAAGGCGCAAATGGATAGTATAGGATCTGTTATGCTTGCCATCGTATCACAATCGTTTCCGTTTGAGCCGCATGACATCTAAAGGTTGAAAGAGCTCAGATACCCATGAAATGCAAAGTGTGACTCTCATTTGCCCGTCGTTTGGAAAAAAAGAAAAAATCCGCCTGTGGTTTGGAAGAAAGGCAACCATTCGTCCACCATGCGTTGCAGAGGCAACAATCCGCCTAGCCTCCGGAACAAAACAAACCAGCCGCCCACCCCTTTCTTCACGCTGGATCACAGCATGTATTTTGGATCTGACATGGGAAAAAGTGCAATGGTGCATCCATCTGAGACATAGTGAATGGCAAAAATCATGTCATGCATCAATGGTACATGATATGTGGCGGGAACATGACATTTTTTTAGTGTTTCTGGGTTCCTAAGGTACTTCCTGTGTAACGTTGGCACATGCGTTATTTTATTTAAGAAATTGTCTATGCTGTATTTTTTGTGCAACGTTGTCACATGCATTATTTTTTGTGAGGCATTGTCCCATGGGTTATTTTGTGCGCGTCATTGGCATATCTGCTATGTAGTTCTGAAAACTGTAAATATGTGACTTGAACCCATATCTCAAACATCGCACATAATATTTTGAAAGAAAACTCGAAACAAAAAGTAGACGGGTCCGCGAACGATCGCAAATTTGGTTGATAACGTGGCATCACCAAAGGGAGGGTGGTTTTTTGTGTGCTACCTAGTGCTGCCATTTTTGTTGGGTGCCATTTTTGCATGCTTTCATAGGAGGGGGCCATTTTTGTGTGCTCGCTTTAAGGGGAAGCCATTTTTGCGTGCTCGGTTAGAGGGGGGAGCATGTTTGCATACTCACTTTGGAGGGGCGCTATTTTTGGGTTCTACTTTCAAAAGGGCACTAATTTTGCATTTGGGTACACGGAGTGATTACCCATGAAATTCGTCTATGTGTATGCCCTACCCGGCGTTCGTAATAATAAGAATCCCCTACCTGACCTGATAACATGGACATTTTATCCACGAACAGCGACAAAATGCAACATGTCGATGCTGCATGCGATGCAATGTCGACATGCTGACATCATCAATCGCTTTCAACATTCACAAACCCCTCATTTGAGGGGTTTGTGAATGTTTATGCGGTGGGTTTGCCTATGGTACACATGGGGGGTCCGAGACTCCCAAAGCGTTGAAAGGGAACCTGCTGGGCTCCGCTATCGCGGGGCCCAGTAGGAGCTTACACAAAAACAAAACCCTAAACCCCGAATGTCATTCAGGATAGGGTTTGACTGGGGTTTGATTGTCAAACCTTTGCCATTTGCTAGTAGGGAAAAGAGGAAAAAAAAGGAGTGTTTCCGCTCAACCTAAAAAACGGACGTTTTTGCTTGATCGCGATCGAGTGATGAGGTCTTTGTTTTGAGCGACATCCGCCCGTGCAAGACATACAAAACCCTAAATCAAACTAGGGGGTTTGGGTGTTGAAAAAAAAGAAACAAAGACATCATCGCTCGATCGCAATTCACGCGTGGGAGTGAGGATCGCAAGGGGGGTCGACATGCCCCACCTTGCTTTGCTCGATCAGCAGCACATGCCGCTCATCGAGCATGGTGAAGCGAATGGACATGGGCAGTTTTACCTTTTAAGTTGCTGGACAGGGCATTCCTGACCCCCTCTGACCGGGTACTACGGTTATTACATCTACAGAAAGCTCCTCCAAAACCTACACCCCCACCCAACGTACCCCATCCTTAGGACAAAGTACCACCCCTCAATCACCTTCGAGTGGAAAGAAATCCATCACCAACTCCACATCCTACACATCAACCTTCGAGCACAGGACGTCATGCTCCGGATTGCCTACCGCAGCATCCAAGTCAACGCAAGATACAAATTCCTCCCAGCATCGGCATCCACAAAATGCCCTCGTTGCCCCTTGGAAACCATTGAACATTGCTTAATTACATGCCCGCACCTACGCCCCCTCACTAGCAGACTCCACACACTATACGGATCTTTCTTCCCTCATCAAAACCCAAACACCACTGACATCCTATTAGGCCCCATCAAACAAGACTCCCACCCCCTTCGAGGAACTCACCAGAGCACACCTTGAGAAGATGCGTGGAAGCTTCCTAGCGACACAGTCGCTGACTAGGTGTCAGTCCCTGGTCAGACGGTGACGGCAGTCACAAGTCATGCACACAACGTCAAGGGTCTGGCTAGGAGACAAAAGGCAAAGTTTCAAAATGCTTCAATAGCATTTGAAGAGAGAAATGACAAATGACACGTCCATGGCATAAGTACCTGCCGCGGCGCACGGTGGGTGTCGCACGCGGCAGTGCAAGATTTGTCCTAAAACCGGCCCAAAACCACTGTTTTGGCCGTAACTCTGCGCAGACATGTCAGAATGCTACGCCGTCTCAACCTAGACATGCGGAATCAAAAGCCAGCCACTACGACTGGTCACATGCATGCATCCGGCATCAAGCGGTGGAAGTAAAATACAAAAGCATGCAAATCAGGCCCACGACCAGTCCACCGATAAACTCGTGTGTGTCGTAGAAAAACTGTAGGAGGTCCCGGGTAGCGTCCGGAGCTCTGGAACGGTCGTCGGTCAGCTCCATGATGGTAGTCTGCCACCAGATGACGCACCAATGCCTCCAAGGTCCGCATCAGGGATCTGCACGAGTATGGACACGGTTGAGTGGTCACAGTAAGCTATACAGGTCAACGGGAACGTCACAAATCATAGCACTCCCCTATGACCCAATGGTACGCATGTCCACACACATGCAGCACTGAGACGAATACAAAAACAAGTGCAACGACAAATGTGACACGGACACGGACACACCCCACACTCAACCACTCTCAAGCAAGGGGTGAAGTCTAACCGAACGAATGGCTCGGTGTGACAGCAGGAGTAGGTGAGGCAGATCCACGCACAGAGGCACGGGTACTGGCGCACACAGGTACGGTTGCAGAAGTATGCACGGGAAGAGGATCATGGGTACCTGTGGGACATGAAGGGGCAGGTGTACGAGCCAGCGGTGCTGGAGAGATCTCTGGACCGACAGCGATGATCGCTGGGTCATCAAGCGCCAGAGACATGTGAGGTTTCTCGACGGATGGGGGAGTCTACGCCTGCAAGCACCGATCGCCAGGCTGACGAGTCTATTCCATGAAATTTCGGTATATTCTATGAAATATGGCAAGAAAGATGGGTATCTCCAAAAAGCAACCCAACGACAAAACTCCGCCTTCTCTTCCCATGCATACTCCAATCGGCCCTAAACCTCTGTACCAGCATCATCTTGTAGCGGGAGGGCCGGTTCGCCCCCCCCCATCCTCACGGAAGCGAGGGGTGGTGCGCAACCACCCCTCGATGACGCAAAGTGCTGGCCGCCGGCCAGCTTGCGGCCGGCCGGCTAGACGGCCGGCGGCCGGCCAAGCGACCAACCGGCCACCGGCGAGCCAGCCGCCAGCCGCCGATCGCGGCCTCTACCTGATCGGCGGCTGAGAGGCCACGAGGGCCTCGAGGGCGAGGCCTCGTGGCCTCGTACCCTCGCCCCCCCTTGCCCTCCTTGGAAAAAATACAAGCAAGGATGAGGGATAGGGGGAGCGAGGGTGAGGTCGAGAGAGCTGGCGCGAAATTGCTAGCGTGCCTCGCACGTGACGATTTCACGCTAGAACGGCAAAACGTAAATTGATGTTCGTTCGCGACGAAACTTGACATAAAATAAACAAAATAACTCGTGCAAACACACGAGTTCAAGGAAAAAAACCCCGATTTGGGTCCCCAAACCAAGGGTTCGGTTAAAAATGGAAATAGGCCTCAAGAGGCTCGAAATATTCGAGTCTCCCTGCTCTGGGTCGTTGATGACGATTGCCCCTCAGTCTTGCGAAGGGGGTAAACCCTTGACGCAGACTGAGAACGTCATTCTGCAACCTGCGAGGACAACTTCAAAGCAAGAGCTAGAGACTCAGCCCGTTACAGTGGTTCTCAGAGCCAGACGCCCCACGCGACCAAGAGTTTGACGGAAACGGTGGTAACGACATAGATAAAACGCCGCCGGCAGCTGCAAGCAGCTACAAAACGCCAGAAGGGACTATAGTATCTTTGCTTCACCGTTTGAAGTACCGTAAATTGCGTGAGGAAGCTAGAGAAGAGCTCTAGTTTTTTGGGGCTTCTTCTCCACAGTATCTCCTCACCTCCAAGGGACCTAAGGGAATTTTGTGGGACGGGATGGGGAGTGCCCACCCCCAAACCACCAATTTTCCCCCTCTCTTCAAGGTTCCTTCCTTCCCTCCTTCAACCAAAAACTGGGACAGCGTTTCTTCCCAAGACCAGGGGCTCTCAAAGCTTGAGGAAGCCCTAAAAAGAGGGAGAACTACACCTTGGGGACTTTTGGCGGCTCCCCCAACGCCGCCCGCTCAAGGAGGACGCCGCCAACGGGCGCCATACGTGCCAAGAAGATGCAAGAAGAGACCAAGGAAGACCAGAAGACAAGAAGACAAGAAGACAAGAAGAAAAGTAGTCTTTTTGTTCTTGACGTTGTACTTGCCTGTTTTCTTGCTCTTTTGTCTTAGTTTTATGAGCGATACTCACATTTCTTGTTACTTCCTTGTATTGTTGTTTTCTGTTTTCCTAGATCCTAGTTGCTACCAAGTGCCGTGAGTCACGGCTTAGGAGGACAAGTTTCTAAACCCACGACCTTGTGCCGATGTGGCGGCCTAGGAGAATAGAAAATTAACTTATCATTGCCTCACCGATTGTGAGAGCAACATCTCAGGAGGCAATTCCTCCTCGTTGTGGGGTGATCCTCACAATGACCTTCACGTGCTAGTTGCACGAACAACGAGATCGCAAGTGCCGGATTGTCAAAGACAAACAAGGGCAAGGTGGTGACGGCCTCACCACGAGCTCTTGGCGGACTCCAAATCTTGGGAGCCGCCGCCGTGAGCATGGTTGCCAATCCAAAGGCAACCATACCGCCTAAGGCAACCGTGCCTCCAAAGGCAACCGTACCGCCTAAGGCCACCACACCACCTAAGGCAACCGACGCCGACCTCGGCGACACCGAGAAGCATGCGGAGGCCAAAAACGTGCTCGACGAGCACGTCAACGTGCACATGGGCGATCCCCACGCGACGGACGACCCAATGGAGGAGGATCTCCTAGAATGGGACCCCCACGAAGAGCACGACGCTGACGATGGCAAAGGCGATGGGGATCGCGACCATCGTCATCATCGTGCGGCAAACTCAAGCCGATTGCTCGAGAAGGATAAGACGTCCGCCGCGTCACCTGAAGCTGCCGATGGCAGCGAGACAGCCGAGAGCAGCAAGGGCACTGGACCGTCGTAGACTCGCGGTCACACGGGAAGTTCCCGCGAGAACAAGTCGGACGACGACGCCGCGAAGGCAATTCGTGAGGACCGTCGTAGACTCGCGGAGTTTGCTGCTGAGGCGGCAGGCCGACTCAGGATCACCACTGATAGTGGGGATACATTACCCCTTGGAGGAATGGGGGCAGACCCATATTCCTACGATGTGGCCACAATGGGGCAAGGCAGCGCCCACTTGAGTGTCATCGCCAACGACAGTCTCCTCCAAAAGGTGGGACTCCTTGGAGGCGTGTACGCGAACCGTACCCTCTTATACAGGGTAAGGGTGCACGGACAACGCAAGGCCTTGGAGGCTATCGTCGATACGCTGACTACATCAGAGCTCAAGTTCGCGTTCGCCAACCTGCTAGCCCACGCCGGGCAGAGCATCACGGACCTTGACCGTGATCGCCAGCTGTAGTGCCTGGTCACCCATGAGGCAAGTCGCTGATGCAACAACCTTGACAAGGTGTTGCAGAGCGTGACCCAGATGCGGATGCAGCAGCAAACGCAGCATGCCACAGCTGCGGATGCCATTGCAGGTGGCAGCGACGACTTACCTACCTCAACAACATGAACACGTCTTTCCTCCACAGTGTGGGCATCTTCCGGAAGGGCATGAAGCTGACTGACTCGCTAAACCGCATGGAGCACGTTCTACGTGTCCACAAGGCTCCACTCAGCCAGTGGGGCGACCCTGCCACAATGCGGCTTGAAGACAAACTCTTCAAGTATGTGGTCAAGGAGTGGACTGCGAAGCAGCCTCACCTCGAGTGGCAGTCCATGCCATGGGAAATCTTCTGCTCAATCATGCGCAAGAAGTGCATCCAACGTGAGGAGGCGCAGCATGCTTTCCACAAGATCAAGGACTTCAGGCAGCTAGGCAGCTCGCTCAAGTCCTACTTGAGCGAGTTCATCGCACTCGTGGAGGAAGCAGAAAGCTTCACCGAGGGCGATGGGACTCAGACGTTCAAGGACCCGGAGTGCATGCTACTGGAGTACAAGCGTGATGGTCTCGCTAGCGAGAAGCTGAAGGACTAGACCACCACGACAGCCACTGGCCAAGCTTGGACAAGCTGGAGGGCGTTACGTGACTACATGAGCGAAGTGTATTCGGTGAACCCGAAGCACTACTCTGATGCACGGCCAAACGCGCGTGCACAGCAAGGCCGTGACATACGCATGGACGCTTCAAGGGCTGGTGGGTCAGCTGGACAGCGAGGCGGGGCCAAGGGCAAGCAGTCTGCAAACCCTTCAGCCAAGAAGGCTGGTGGATACAAGGGCCCTAATAACAAGCGCAGCTGCGAGGATGACGAGCTGCAGGCGGCGCGTGAGCATTGTAACACACCCTTCTGCGAAGGGCTCTGCCACAATTACATGCAGCCGGGCCACTTGAGGGCTCAGTGCCCTCAGGCTGCTAGGGGTGGACAAGAGGTCGCGGCGTTAGCTGCAGTATTAGCACCTCGTGGGGATGGTGCAGCAAGAGGCCATGGACAAGGCCGTGGACAGGGTCGCGGTCGGGGCAATGGGCCCGGCCGTTGTAACGGACAGGGCCGTGGGACGGGTTTTCCCCACCCCTGAGTGATGTCAGTGGGGACCACTCAGGGGTAAAACTGGATCACGAGTGTGGGTTCATGTTTACAGATGAGGATGTTAAACAATTCGAGTTTTTGACAAGTTCAAATTTCTCTTTTGTCGTCTCTCCTCTTATTGAACCGCATTCTACACTTGCTGACCAACATTGCCCACTAAACCTTGCATCTCTGGACGAGATGCATGATTATACATGCTTCGTGGTGGCGACAGCGATTACTGTGCAGGAGTTGTGTGACACAGTGATTGAAGCAAACACCCTCAAAGCAATGAGTTCAATCATGTTTGCAATACCTTTAGTCGACGATTTTGACCTAGTTATTTTAAAGACTGGAAGGTGATAGTCGAATTCACACAAGCCCACAAAATGTGGACTTGAGTAGATGAATCATGGGATTTGCGACGCCCGTCGTATAGATTCCGTGTTTATCACAAACTCAGCTTACCGTTGTCGAGTCTGTTCACTCGAAAGAGTGGAGGCAACATGAGGATGCAGTTCAAAGGAAACCTAGCCGGTGCTCCCGTGAACGTACTTGCTAACACTGGAGGGGACAACTCTTTTGTTAGCCTTGGCTTTACCCAACAGGTTGAACTGAAGTATGAGCCATTGAATGGTGCATTTGTTGTCGATGACAACCATACGGTACCCGTGATCGGTACTTGTAAAGCGAACATTTGCATTCAAGGATACACACAGGGTGTCATGTTGAAGGTACTCAACCTTCTTGACCCGTTTGACATGGTGCTAGGTGACCCCTAGCTCCATGAGAACAAGGCTCTAATGTGCTTTGAATCAAAGCGCTTGATCCTCCAAAAAGGACAGCACCGCTTTACTTTGATTCTGAGCACGGAATTATCACGGACCCGACTCAAAGTCCATGCCAGCTTGTTTGCGATGCAGGTCAAGAGACGTATTCGACAAGGTTTTTGATACTTTTTGGGTCAGTTGCAGAAAGTGGAGGACGACGTGAAGGAAGACATGCCACAAGAGATCAAATCTCTGTTGGCGGAGTGTTCGGATGTATTCCAAGACCCATCGGTTGGGCTTCCACCAGAAAGACACATGGGCCACACAATTCCGCTGCAACCGGAGGCGACTCCTCCGTTCAGACCTATGTATCGCCTTAGTCCGGTAGAAAGGCAAGAGGCCGAACGCCAAATCAAAGAGTATCTTGCAAAAGGGTGGATTGAGCCCAGTAGCTCGCCGTACGGTGTGCCGATCCTTTTTTGCGAACAAAAAGAATGGTGGTTTACGCATGTGCGTGGATTACCAGGCGTTGAACAAGTTGACAATGAAAAATCGATTCCCCTTACCGTGGATTGAGGACCTTTTTGACCAACTCCAAGGCGCAAAAGTATTTTCGTCCTTGGATTTGTCTCAAGGGTACCGTCAAATCCGCATCACGGAAAATGATGCGCCCAAAACCGCATTTCGAACGCACATGGGACACTATGAGATCCGAGTGTTATGCTTCAGGCTTACAACTACCCCGGCAACCTTCCGAGGAGAAATGAACCGAACGCTCCTCTAGCAACTCGAACAGTTTTTCTTGGTTTACCTGGATGAAATCAATGGAAGAGCACATAGAACATCTGCACAAAGTTCTCGCAATCCTTCGGGAAAAGAAGTTCCATGCAAAAGTGAGCAACTGCAAGTTTGCACAAGATGAGCTCGAATACCTTGGATACATCGTCCGCAAGGACGGCATCTGTGTCGACCCACAAAAGGTCCAAGCCGTTGTGGACTGGCCACGTCCCAAGAACGTTGGGCAGATTCGGTCTTTCCTTGGCTTTGGAAACTACTTTCGACGGTTTATGCAAGGGTATTTGACCCTGGTAGCACCGCTAACCAAGCTCACGCGAAAAGACGTTCGTTGGGAATGGACACCTGATTACGAGAACGCTTTTCTCAAAGTCAAAGAGCTCCTATCCACGGCCCCCGTTCTAGCTCTTCCGCATCCATCACAACCGTGGGAGGTTCGATGTGATGTGTCGGTAGAGGGAATCGGAGCTGTCCTCATGCAGAATGGCCACCTAGTTGCGTATGAGAGCCGGAAGCTCATTCCCGCGGAAACGCGGTATATGACTAGGGATCAAGAACTCCTTGCAGTAGTAGACGCTTTCAAGATGGGGCGTTGCTACCTTGATGGTGCGGAAGGGGGTTGACCGTCGTGTTCAACCATAATCCATTGGTTTTTTTCCAAACGCAACCGAACTTGTCAAGACAATAGGCGTGTTGGAGAGAATGCCTGAGCCGATTCTCGTTCACATGGGAATATCTGCCAGGACGCATCAATGTGGCCGATCCACTAAGCCGACAGCCTGTGGAAATTAAAGCAACCACCGAGGTCAGTGGGTGTTTTATGGCCATTGCAACAGCAATAGTACAACCACCAGATCCCCCTGCACCTCTGCGGCAACCACCACGAGAGATTATCCATTACAATGGTTTTGTAAACAAGATGCGGATGGGATACTGCGTGGATTCTTGGTTTCAAGATTCTCGAAATCTCGACAATTACGGCTTGGTGGAGGCCGCAGGAATCTTCTGGCATGGAGAACAAGTTGTTGTGCCAAACGCGGAAGACCTTCGAGTAAAGGTTATCTCCCAGTTCCACGACCCGCCGGTCGCAGGTCATGTGGGATCTTGAAAGACCACACAGGCACTCTCAAACCACTATTGGTGGCCAGGATGGAGTGTCAATGTCCGTAAGTATTGCATAACATGCGACCCATGTCTTCGGAATAAGGTTAGTAATAAGAAGACTGCTGGACTCCTCCAACAGATTCCCATTCCTGGGACTCCATAGGAGTGCGTCAACATGGACTTCATCGCTGGTCTTCCGGACACTGCACGTGGCCACGATGCAATACTAGTGGTTGTGGATCTTTTGACGAAGATCACACACTTTATTCCTACAACCACTGACATGAACGCAGAGGAGACCGCTCGTCTCTTCTTTGAGGGTGTCGTAAAGTACCACGGCTTGCCGTTGCGCATTATCTTCGATTGAGATCAAAAATTCACTAGTAAGTTATGGCAAAAGATGCACAAGTACTTCGGCAGTGAGTCGCAAATGTCGACAGCATTTCAACCTCAAACTGACGGACAAACAAATCGCATGAATCGCACTCAGGAGGAGATGCTCCGCATGTACGTGAACCCTGCCATGCATGATTTGAACGAATTCCTAGCACCGGCGGAGTTTGTAGTGAACAACTCGGTGAATGAGTCCACACAGTTCATACCGTTCGTGTTGAACAGTGGTCGGCATCCAGTGTTACCCTTCTCATTGGTGAAGAGTGGGAGTATAGAAGGGCGGGTTCCTTCCACTCAAGCCGTTGCCGAGCGCATCGACTCCTTGTTACAGGAGGCGAAGGGTGACCTTCAAGCAGCTCGGCAGCGACAAAAGGCATATGCCGACAAAGGTCTCCGGGAGGTCTTGTTTGACATCGGTGACAAACTGCTGCTTAGCACTAGAAACCTTCGGCTAAAGTCACCAGGGGCAAGAAAACATCTACCGAAGTGGATTTGGCCGTTTCCCAATATGACACGCATCGGGCCAGTGGCATACCGATTGCTATTTCCGCCGAGTATGAAAATACATGACGTGTTTCATGTGAGCCTGCTGGCTCCATACACGGTAGACGGAACCGTTCAGCCACCACTTGTAGTCCTTGCTGCCGACGGCCAATACGAGGCTCTTTGGTCGTGCATTCTTATGGGGTAACTCGTTCATTGGGCCGGTTGTGGACCTGAACATAATTCATGGGAGCCAGAATCTCAGTTGCCCACAGGGGTGGTCAACGAGTACTAGAGCTTACAGCTCGCACAGATCAACGCGTGGCAAGAGGTACCACCTGAACGCGGGAAAAGTGAACAATATTCCGACAGGACAGCTTTCATGGACAGCGACCATAGGAGGTTGGGGATGCCAAACATGGTTGTCGCGGAGACGCTCCAGCCTAAAGGGGGGAGGCCGCTAGCCGTGCTGACCTACAAGCTGAAGCTTAGGTCTATGTACCATGCACGTGTTCATGTCTAGCCGGTGATTGAAATTATTAGTTTTCTTTCACAATGTTGATGACTCACTAACTGACAATCTTGCTTGTTGTTCATGAACCGAGACGGTTCATAATAAGTGGGGAGAAATGTAGGGGAAGGGCCAGTTCGGCCCTCCCTCCTCGTGGAAGCGAAGGGTGGTTGCGCACCACCCCTTGCGTCAGCGAGGGCTGGCCGGCGGCCAGCACGTGGCCAGCCTGCTAGACGGCCGGTGGTCGGCCAAGCGACCGGTCGGCCACCGGCCGACCAGCCGCCAGCCGCCGATCGCGGCCTCAGCCCGATCGGCGGCTGAGAGGCCACGAGGGCCTCGAGGGGGAGGCCTTGTGGCCTCGTGCCCTCGCCCCCCCTCGCCCTCCTTGCAAAACAAGCAAGCGAGGACGAGGGATAGGGGGAGCAAGGGTGAGGTCGAGTAAGCTGGCGCAAAATCGCCAGCGTGCCTCGCACGCGACGTTTTCGCGCGAAAATGGCAAAACGTAAATCAACGGTCGTTCGCAACGAGCTTCGACATAAAACAAACAAAATAATTCGTGCAAACACACGAGTTTGAGGTAAAAACCCCCGGTTTGGGTCCCAAAACCAGGGGTTTGGTTAAAAACAGAAATGGGCCTCCGGTGACTTGAAAAATTCGAGTTTCCCTGCTCTAGGTTGTTGATGACGATTGCCTCTCAGTCCTGCGAAGGGGGTAAACCCCTGATGTGGACTGAGAATGCCATTATGCGAACTCCAACGACGACTTCAAAGTAGGAGCTGGAGACTGAGCCCGTACACATCCACACCCACAACTGGACACGCTCCAAACGGAAACAAACAAAAATAACTGATTGGACCTCCCATTTCTGTAATACAAAGATGGGCCAAGGTTCACCAAAACCAATTTTATCCCAAAGCTTCCGAGCCTAGTGGAGGCATCCAGATCTATATGAGTTGTAACTTTGGGGGGCCTAGTTCAATCCCGGGGCTTATCTTGGTGTCTTGGTGACCCTCCCTTCCCCATTGGTTATGACCACAGGAACCCAGGAAAAAAAAAAAACAAGGATCTAATGTTGCATTAAGGTGCAAAGGGTTACGTAGTAAGCTTTGCAAATTTGGCTATAAGTGAAACCAAAAGAGTTTTGAAGACAAACGTAGGGAAAAACATAATGTAAATCTCCCACTTCATCTAAAATTTATGTGTAATGTGTTTGTTCCGACTGATGTAGTTATTATGCTTGTACTCTTCCCAAAGTACATTCAAATGTGATTTCCAGAAAAGATTTTTTAGAATCACATGTGCAAATCAACAATTTGAAATCAATATTCTTTGAAAATTGATGCATTTAAGCCATTTTCACATGTGGATTTGTTCCATGGACTACCTTCCATACATTTATTGTATCTATACGTGTTCATGTCTATGTACATATACATGTAGTCGTTGATGAATCTTAAACATTTACAGTTGAGTCATTTGTATCATACATATTCAATCTATGTAGCATTTTATTCAGATGAATATGATCCAACCATCTAGTGAAAATGATTTGTTATGATTACGAGTGTGAAAGAAAAAGCATTTGAAAGAAGGTGAATAATTCATCACAAATGATACGTTACATCATGTTTCAAAATATTTCTCCTTTCTTAGGCACATTGATCTAACAGTTCAGTTTTGGTGTAGTGTAACCTTGATCCGGGTATGTAGGCTTAGCTGTCTTAAAGCGTGTAGCAGATTGTTCCCGGCTAGTTCCTCTCGCGTTCGGAGAGTGATGTGGTCTACTGAGCTTGTCTCGTTGACCAGCCCGGAGCGTGTGAGAGAAACAAAGCTAGTAAGTCTTTAAAATTTGACCCTGTCGGATATTCTTGTATTATTTTGTATGTACTACTTAGAAACACAGTACCGTCCACAGATTGCAGGTTGGCGGACGTCCCCAAAACAGGTCCACGAACCGATTACAATAAGTTACTACAGAACCCGAAAAAAGGATGGATAAAACTATACGGGATGCCTCTTTAGACCCTACCTTTGACGCGGAGTCACGCCCGCATTTTTTCGCTCTTCCCGAACTTTGTAAGAAGCCCTCATCACGCGGAGACACCTAGAGTCAAAGCCCCATATTCTCTAATGCCTCTCTCGAACAGTTGATGTCAATGGTGGCAGCTACCAGTCGCACAATTTGGAGGCAAATAGTGAGACTAAAGCGAGATGAAGAGGTGCATTTTCTGTACGTTCCCTTAACGAACACCGGACTTTGACGAGTCATAGTCGATTCTTAGAAGTGTCGCATCAATGAATCGTCGACAGCACACCAGACCGACTCGCATGCAATGCAACGACAGAAACAAAAAGGTTTTCTTGTCGCAGTCATCAAAAACCATCTTTCATGAAGGCATCCTTCGCGGCTGCCTCGATGTTCGGTCGCGTTTCGGCAAAAAAATACTTTTCCACAGCAAGATGATTGACATGCCACCGGATCTCCGCACTTTCACAAACACATTGCAAGATACAAAAGCAGACATAGACACAGGTTACCGATGTAGGTCACCTTTTACTGTGTGCTCACAGCAAAAGGTGAGGGAGAGATCGTGCGAACTGTCAACGATGGACAGCACACCGGACGACACAAGGCACGCGCACTCAAAAACCGAACATGCACATACATGCAATGCAAAGAACGAATAATAACAAAATGAGCCAATTTCAGAAATCAAGGCAAAACATATCCAAATCTACATTTTCATCTACATATGTACGGATTTGCCTATACCTATATCATTAATTTCAGCCAAAACTGCACAATTTGAAGTCATTTACCACGTGAACTCATCTTCTTGGCAAAAAGTGTGTAAATTGCGCATAGATTTGCATGTAAATGCATATTCTTATGTCTGCCTACATGTATGTGTATGTATATGTGTGTAAGTGTATATGTATGTACATGTATATGTACATGTACATGCACATGCACATGTACATGTACATGTATATGTATATGTATAAGTATATGTAAATGCAAATGTATATGTATAAGTATATGTAATATGTATATGTATATGTATATGTATATGTATATGTATATGTATATGTATATGTATATGTACATGTATATGTATATGTATATGTATGTTTATATGTATATGTTTATGTATATGTATATGTATATGTATATGTACATGTATATGTATATGT
>SZWC01019346.1:22563-36523 GCA_023375785.1 Penium margaritaceum | reverse complement strand
CACCACCACCACCACCACCACCACCAACACCATCGTCACCACCACCACCATCATGTCGCTCATCCTTTCCCTTCTTCCCTTTCTGCAGCTGCTGCTGATGCTCGAGGGCTAGCCTCTCCGCCCTCTTCTTCCTCCTCTCCTTGTCGTTTTCCAGCTTCTGCTGCAGCGCACACCGCACCTGCCAGTAGGCGCGGAAGAGCGTGCCGAGTTCGAGCCTCCTCTGCTCCCTGCCGCCGCCGGCCAACAGCCGCGACGGCAGCCTCGCGGTTGGATCGCTGCCCATCGCTACCGCCGCCATTATCGTGCGCCCGAAGAATTCCCTGCGAATGGTAACGGCGGCATCAATCAACTTTCACGTGTGCTCACGCCCAACAGAGCCATCAGACACGCAGACAACAGAAACGCCAAGCGGGGTCCGTTCTAGTCACACTTCGCACGGCAGGAAAGGCGCGAGAGAGAATCTGTCTTCGCGAAGAGAAATTTCTTCGCAATCTGCTTGCGGGCTCATGCGAGATGAAAGTCTTCCCCCTACAGTTTTGGGAGCCAACAAAAAAGCACCGCAACGGCAGTTCTGGGACCACAGAGCGTAACATTCAATCGGCTCATACAACACACTCGGTTTGCAACGTTTCCCAAGCTACAGTAATTGCAATTTGCGGCTGCTGAAAAGCTGCCAAAGAATTCTGTGGCATGTAAAATGAAACTAGTGTTAAATTTTTTATTTGATGAAACATGTAGTTGGATGATTGTAGTTGAAATACATGAACTTTGACACAGTACCAAACATTTAAATTCAAATTGAGGAGTCAAAGCATGCAACTCAAGGGTCTTCACAAACCCATCAAGTTGCCATTTTCCCCAAAACTACATCTCGTTGACTTTCTGGTTCCTAATGACAAGGTTGCACTTCTCACATAGCACTATTCATCGCGATGGAACCCAACAGTTTATCAACTGCTCATTACTCCACTTGCATCAGAATACCTATGCCATCCCTCAGCTGCACAAGCTTCCTCATGGACTAGGATCAACCTCCACTTCAACAGGCCTATCAACTACATCCCTGAAATGTGCCTTTTTCCGACAATCTATGTTGTCAAAGGTGGACGTGACGGCAACCTTGGTGCGGGCCGCCTCCCTAACCATTCAACATTTTCAATAGCTTAAACACAAGTTGCAAGTGTGAATAATGGCGTGTCATGGCGTCGCATGGCCACGTCCAACCTGGGTATGTTCTTTGATCATTGAAACTTTACCATCAAGTTGCTTTTGACGCTTTTAACACGTCAGTTGCCCTTGTACACTTGGTCACAGAACCTTGTTGCCGCGTATGATTATGGTAACGAAAGCGACATGCGCAACCCAATTGGCAGCCATCAAGGACGTTGCAAGCCTTGAAAATATTTGTGGATTGCATTTCCATCAGCTCCTTTTCTTGTACCGTGCACTGACAAATCCGTGGTCTTTCACACCATACTAACGTCTCCCATGGACACCTCAATGGGATAAAGCCCCACTTTGCCTTGGATCAGCGTAACAACAAGCGCGCAGGCGACCTCAATGCTAGCTAGAGACGTTGAAGTTACAAGCAATGGGAGCAATGGCAACAAGATTCTCATTGAGTTTTGGATCTTGAAACATGACATGTGACTCCTAACGTTTGCCTTCGAACGTGTCACATATTTTTTACCGCTTTATGGGTGGATGGTAAATCCACGGAATGCCATCACCCCAAAACTCGACAAATGCCTTAGCGTAGCTGAAATCATCATGAAAAATCAAGTGCGTAAAAAACTTGAAACATGATAAAAATCTTGAAAGGAGGATTGGAGTGGCTATAAATACTAAACAACTGCTCACCATGATAAGCACATGTGCTGCGTCCATCGCCCCAATGAAATACCTTAAGCACGTCCAAAAGTTCCCATCACCCTTGTTAAATTGTCAAGGTCAACAATATTGTTCAACACCCAGATGGAAATTGGTCCCTTACAAAACATGAAATGCAAAACTTCATAAAATTTGTGCGAAAAAATAGCATGTCCCCATTGTTAAATTTCAAGAAGCTCAAGCCTTGAGGGATTGAACACCATGTATTACATTAAAACATAACTTCTCTTTGACACATAAGTGTGTACCCATGGTGTTATCGTTTTCCCTGAAATCATCTACCAACAATCACCACGTTATGAGATTCACTCACCCCATCTTGTACATCCGTTGCGGATGACCCCACTATGATTGTAGAAACAGACCCTTCTTGTCATGCAACCATCAAGCATATGTCTCCTACCCACTTGACGTAAAACTCACCTTGTAATCTATGTAATAATGGAAACAAAAATGAAGTGGAGGAGGACTCTAAGTTAAAAGATGTGCTCAACAAAGGAGGCTTACACGAGGCCGTCCTCATCCATGGTTTTGGTCTTGTGCATTGTTTTTTTAATGGTGTTGACGGTGAATTTTGTTTTTGTTGTAAATTACTGAGTTGATGAGGCCCGAGATGAGCTAGAGTTGTTAATTGTTGAGCTGCTACATGAGGAACACAATTATTGTGAACTCGTTAACATAAGATAATAATAATCTCTTCCATTGACAACATTAAAAACACAGAAGTTTCATATAGTTATTGCCTTAAAACTCAATCACATACAAATTGACCCATCATTATTTAAACTAGGATGCAAAAACTATTTAGCGAGGGCCATGGGATACATTACAACAACCTCTATGGTAGTTACAAATCCGTGTTGTTTTTCCTATTCCATACATTGTCCAAAATGGACACGGGCTTCCGTTTTGCGTCGTACTAAGTCAAACTACCTTTCTATTTGGGTCTCCCTTATAGAAACCAATGGGAAGAAGGGATCTCCTATACACACAAAAAAAATATGGGACTAATTCACTCACTAATACATTTGTGGGGCATATATGGGTTTTTTTCTTTACAAGAAACAAAGATTGGTGTCTTCTTAATTCAAATGGAGTACATGAATCAGAAACAAGAGTGTCTAATGCAGAATTGTTATGGTTCTCATTGTAGGCCTTCCTTGAAAAAAGTAAAGTAGTCATTGGTTAGCATGATTATGCCTTCCATGGATGAATTTTATGTTTAGAGTATAAAACCATGGTGTGGTTTGATTTGGACTCAACAAATTGTGTTAAGCATATCTTACAGGTCAGGTCGTGTTGCATCGTGTCGTGTCGTGTCGCCTCGTGTTGTAGCATGTTGCACCACGTAGCCTCACATTGTGTCGTGTCGTGTTGTGTTGTGCTGTGTCATGTCTCATCATGTTGTATTGTGCCTTCTTGTGTTGTGTCGTGATGTGTCATTTTGTTTTGTGTCATGTTGTGTCGTGTTGTGTCGCATTTATTCATGTCATGTCTTGGCGTGTGTTGTCGTGTTGCGATGCATTGTGTCATGTCATGTCCTAGCGTGTTGTGTCGCATTTTGTCATGTCATGTCCTGGCGTGTTGTGTCGTACGTTATTGTGTTGTGTTGACTTGCAAACATAGGGTAAAGAAATCATTCAAGTGCACCATGCACCGTTTTTTCTACATTGATAGCTCACATGTCATGTCATGTTGCATAATGTCTTGACAAGTTGTGGCATGTTTTGTCATGTGGTATCATCTTATGTTGTATCATGGCATGTCATTTCATTTCATGTTCATTTGATTCATGTCATATTGTGTTGTTTTGTCTTGTTTCGTGTTGTGTTGTGTCGTATCATAATGTTTCATTTCATGCTCATCAAAACAAATGTTGTCCTATTATGTCATGTTGTGTTGTTTTGTGTTTTCTTGTATTGTGTTTTCTCGTGTTGTGATGCTTCGTGTCGTAGAATGATGTGTCGTGTCATGTCCTATGAATTTTTGTTATGCCATGTCATGACTTGTGAACTAAAAGGGACAAGAACTCATTAAACTGCACTATGCACTTATTCCACCTCAATAAGTCAGGACATGACACGTGCTATGTCCTCACACCATGTCACGTTGTGTAATGTCATGGCAAGTTGTGGAATGTCACATTTTGTGGTATCTTCTTCTGTTGTATCATGTCATGTCATGTCATGTCGTGCTATGTTTTGTCGCATTATGTCGTGTCATGTCATGTCGTGTCATTCCATATGTTGATGTATTGTGGTGACTTGTGAATTAAAGGGGCAAAGAACACATTGAAGTAAACTATGCATTATTTCTTTTGCCATCATAACTCACATGTCATGTCATTTTGTGTAATGTCATGGCATGGTGTGTCATTTTGCATCGTGTGGTGGCGTGTTGCATTGTGTGATGTCATGTTGTAGCGCGTCAATTCGCATGGTGTCACGTCATGTCATTCCATGTTGTGTTGTGTCCATTTGTTTTGTGTCATGTTGTGCCGTGTCCTGTGGCGTTGTGTTATATTGTTTTGCGTCATGTAATGTTGTGTCATTGCATATCATGTCAGGTCATGTCATGACTTGTGAACTCAAAGGGCAAAAAACCCATTGAAGTGCACTATGCACTATTTCTTCCAACCCAATAGCGGACATGTCATCTCCTGATATGTAATTTCATGAAAACGTTGTGGCATGTCGCATCGTGTGGGTTGTCTTGTCTTGTATCATGTCATTTTATGTCATCTTAGTCGTGTTGTGTCGTGTCATGTTATGTCGTGTTGTGTCATGTCCTTTCGTGTCGTGTTGTGTGGTGCTGTGTTGTGTTGTGTTGTATCGAGTCGTGTTACATCACATTACATCATGTTGTGTCATGTCGATTCATTTTTTGACATGTCCTATGGCATTGTATCATGACATGTCATATCATGTTGCTTCGTATGGTATCGTGTCCGGTTGTATCATGTCGCATCATGTCGTGTCGTATTGAGTTATGTCATGTCATGGCGTTTTGTGTCGTGTCATGTCGTGTTGTGTCGTGTCGTGGCATATTGTGTTGTGTCATGTCGTGTCGTGCCGCATCACATCAAGTTGTTGCACCTTGCATCATGTCATGTTATGTCATGTCATGTCGTTTCATGTTGTGACGCATTGTGTCTTATCGTGTCATTTCATGTTGTGAGATGTCGTGCCGTATCACACCGTGTTGTGTTGTGTCATCTTGTGTCGTGTCATCTCATTTTCTTTCGTATCATGGCATGCCATGTTGCATTGTGTTATGTTATTTCCTTGTTGTGTTGTGACATATGTTATGTTGTGTTGAATTGTGAACTAAAAGGGGGAAGAACGCATTGAAGTGCACTATGTAGTGTTCATTCCACCCTTTTTTTCACATATCCTATCATGTTGTGCAATTTCATGATGTCCTCTTTTGCCTTGCATCATGTGGTCTTGTATTGTGTTATTTCATATTGTGTTGCATCATGTCACGTTGTGTGGCATCATGTCATGTCATGACATGCCGTGTTCTGTTGTGATGTGTTGTGTTGTGTTTTGTTTTGTTTTGTTGCATCGTGTCAGGATGTGTTACATCATGTCGTAATGTTTTGTGTTGCATTGTGTCATAGAAAATCGTGTCATGTCACTTTTTTTTGTCATGTCATGACTCGTGAACTGAAAGAAAGAACTCTTTAAAGTGCAGTATGCGTTTTTTCTTCCATCCCAACGCTCACATTTCATGTCATGTTGTGTAAGGTCATGGCAAGTTTTAATGTTGTGTCAAGTGGTATATTCTTGTATTGGTTCATGTCATGGTATGTTGTGTCACGTCGTGTCATGTTGTGTTGTGTCATGTCATGTCGTGTCGTTTCATGTTGAGTCATGTCGTAACGTGTCTTGTCGTGTAGCATTGTGTCAGATTGTGTTATGTTTTGTCATGTCATGTCGTATCATGTCATGTTGTGTCATGTCATGTCATGCCATGTCGTGTCATTTGTATCGTGTCGTATCATATATGTCGTGGCATGTTGTGTCATGTCATTTTGTGTCATGCCATGTCGTTTCTTTGCATGTCGCATAACATTGCATTGCATCATGTCATGACATTCTGTGTAATGTCGTGTCATTTTGTGTCATGTCATGTCGTGTCGCCTCACGGCATGTTGTATCGTGTCATGTTGTGTCGTATTGTGTTGTGTTGTTTTATATCATCTCATGTTGTGCAGTGTCGTGTTGTGTTTTGTTGTTTTGTGTCATATCATGTCATTTCGTGTCCTTTTGTGTCATGTCGTGTTTTGTCATGTCATGTTGTATCTTGTCGTCCAGTATCGTGTCGTGTCATGACATCTCATTTCCAATCATGTCGTGTTGTGTTTGGTGACATTATGTTGTGTTATGTCCTATCATGTTGTGTCGTGTGTTTTTTTGTTGTGTTGACTTGTGAATCAAAAGGGAAAAAACTCATTGAAGTGCAGTCTTCCACCCGAATAGCTCACATGTCATCTCATTTTGTGTACTCTCATAGAAATTTGTGGCATGTCGCGTCGTGTGGTTTGGTCTTGTGTTGTGTCATGTTACGATATATCGTGTCACGTCGTGTCGTATCATATCGTTTCATGTCGTGTCATGGTGTTTTGCGTCGTGTAGTTTTGTGTCGTGTCATGTCATGTCATGACATATTGTCTTGTGTCGTGTCATATCATTTCATATCATGCTACATTGCATCACATTACATTGCCTCATGTTGTGTTGAGGCGTGTCATGCCCTCTTGTGTCAATCGTGTCGTCTGGTGTCGTGTTGTGTCGTGTCGTGTTGTCTCCACTATTTTTGTACCGTGTTGTGGCGTCTCACGTTGAGTCGTTTCATGTCTTTTGTTGTGCCATATATAGTTGTGATTTGTGAGAACTAAAAGGGTAAAGAAATCAATGAGGTGCACTGCTTCTTCCACCCCAATAGCTGACATGTCATGTCATGTTCCACATTCTCATGGCAATTTATGGCATGTCGCATAATGTGGTATTGTATTGCATTGCATTGTGTCATGTCATGTTGTGTTCCATCACGTTGCATGGTGACGTGTCATGTAATGACGTGTTCTGTTGTGACGTGTTGTGTTGTGTCATGTCGTATAGTGTCATGTCGTATAATGTCATGTTGTGTCACCTCATGTGGTGTCCTACCATGTCATTCAAGGTCATGCCATGTAATGTCGCATTGTATTCTTTTGTGTGGGTTTGAGGTGCGGCTTGTCCTATATTGTGGTGTTGTGTTGTGGTGTGCTTTGTCATGTCCTATGATGTCGTCTCATCGCGTGTCATGTCGTTTCCTGTTTTGTAAAATAGTATCGTGTTGTGGTATGAGATTTGAATGGTCATGGTGTTAAAAAAAATTTAAGCACACATCACATGAATCAGATGAATTTGTCCAAAGTTAGATAAAAGTTTCCACAATTTTGTGTCATTTCCTATCGTGATATGCCATATCATTTTGTGTTAAACGATTTGAATGTTTTTGGTGCCAAATTAGCTTCTAAGGAACACATATTCTATTATATCAATGCGTCCACAACCTCGTGTTGTTCGCCAAATGGAGGGTAGTGACTTAACCTTTATGTACTTCATCCAAACCTTGCAATTGACTAAAAATGGACAACAACAAGACCTAAAAGAAAATAAAATATTTCAAGGTGGTATTTTTTTTTATTTTAATGTCTTGAAAGCACAAACATATCACGAGTTTTCAACAGGAAAAATGCTGTGATTGCACATTTTTAAATGTGATGGATTTGTAGCTTTTTAACACATCTTATAGTAGCGCAATTTTGTTTGATGATATCAAAGAAAGAAAACATGTTCTACTATGAACTACAAGGATGTTATGTGCATTTGTTTCAACATATTCAGTTCTTAGACGGTTTTCTTGTTATTTTTTCCTATTTAACCTTGTGTCTTTCCTTATTCAAGTGACATGATCGTATTTCTTGACAAGGGTGCACTAGCGGATAGTATTCAAACATATGGCAAAAACAAAGGAGAATGAAAATAAAAACGGGTATAGTGGCGGGAAAACAGGGGGAAAGATCATGAAAAAACAATTTATCTTCCATGTGACGCGATTAGAAGTTGGATACCATCAAGGGGTTCCTCAATTTTGAATATGAAAGTTAGAAGTGAAAAAATCAAATAGGATGTGGTTTAAGGGTATGACATGCCAGAGTTCAACGCTTACGCGTACAATGACATGTGCCTTGGTAATTAGAAATCAATTTCCCCTGGAATCCTTACTCACTTAGGAGGCCATGTATGGATTTTTTACGACTCTGGCTATGCATAGTGACTTCTTTGCCTATTTTATCAACTCTTCCTATGATACTTAATTTCAAATTTATCTTCAGGTGCCTGTAACATTTATTAGGAAAGTCCGTTCTTAGATGCAAGAAGTCACAACCGTAATTATCCAGCGTCCCACGGCAGTCACGCATCATCAAAACCTTCCTTGTTACCATCTATCGGAGACTAGAATCCACACGCATAGAAATTGGTAGGCTTCAACGTAGCCTACCCGTCACTATTTGTGGTCCTTGGCAAGAAACGTCTATGAACTATGAAAAGGAGCAGTTTTGTACTTTATAACTTACATTCATAAGGCAAAATTGTTCCTTGCAAGATTGCAAAGTATGTGGATTCACTCCTAAACAACAAGTTGTAGAAGAAGGCCTATGGAACCCAAAAACATTGTCCATAATCAAGTATGTCGTGCTTGCTAAGTGGTACCTCCTTCCTTCCTCTAGAAAGTTGAGAGTGTTGTGTTGCGGATGTCATCACGATCTTGTGCGAGTTGCATCCACTTGCCTTTCCCTTGTTTTGGCCTTTGCCTTCCCTTGACCTTCCCTTAGCCCTTCTCGGTACCCCTTCATCCCCTTCCTCCATTCCGACATCAACTCGCTCAGCCCGCCATAGGCGCACACCACCTCCATAACATCTAGTTGCTCGGCCGCCTCGAGTGGGGAGTTGACTACTCCGCCTTCCAAAGAAAAAGGGAGACTTTTGCCTAGTGGGTAGTGAAAGGCGGAAGGCTCTTTACCACCACCAAAATGTTCAATAAGTGAGCAAATCAACTTTGTGAATGTTCTATTTGCGTCGCTTGTTTTTCTTTCCTAATTCTCTTTCTCTCTCTCTTCTTTCCCTCCTCTCTCTTTCTTCCGCCCTCCCTCCCTCATCCCTCCCTCTGTCACTCCCGCCCTCCATCCCTCCCTTCCTCTTTCACTCACTACCTACCCCCCCCCCCTCTTCTCTAGGCTATCCCTCTTTGCTCGGTCTAATGTTTGCAACACTTCCTTATCACAATTCTCAACCTCTGCGAGAGGTGTGTGTGAGGCATTTTGTTTGGCTAGCATGGAGAGACATAATAATAAATGGGAAAAAAGACTCACGACATGAGAAGGCCATGCTATAAAAAATTGAGAGAATGCTTTCAAGACCACCAAAGGACTATGGAGAGAATGTGGGATAAACGTTTGGACACATGGACAAAGGGAGAGAGAGGGAGGGAGTGAGGGAGAGAGGGAGGGAGGGAGGGAGGGAGGGAGGGAGGGAGGAAGGTCGGGAGGGAGGGAGGGAGGAAGGGAGGGAGGATGCAATAGCGAATGTGCACTTTATCAAGAAAAACGTGAAGGGTGCAAAATTTTATGAACAAACCAGCAATAGTGAAAACAAGTTTTTTTCGTTGCTTTCTTTCCCTTTTTTGTTGCTTTCAATCGCTTTCAATCACTTTGATTTCCTTTAAGGCGCTTTTCAGTTGCTTAAATGTACTTCGGCTACTTTGGTTGATTCATTCACTATAGTTTCTGGAATTACCTTTGATAGCTTTGCTGGCTTCAATTTCTTCATTTTCCATCACTTGCATCAAGAGACTAATGCTACCTAACAAGAAACACAAAACACAAAACACTTAGCACCAAATACAAAAAACAACGCTACAAAACTCAAAGAGTAAAGTGCAAAACAAATAATACTAAACGCAAAACTCAAAACACATTTAAAAGGATATAGAACAGAAAAACCTCTGAACAAAAGACACAAAAAACAAGCAATAAAACACAAAACATAGAATAAAAAGGCACTCCAAAAATTGAAAAACAAAACGAATGTTAATACAGACCGATCCCACACACGATCAAGAAAACATCCTGCCATCATTTCCAGTATATAAAAGATTTTGCAAACCCTCCCAGAACTTTGTAAACTCACACAAAGCAGGAGAGTGAAGGGAGGGGGAGGCATGGTAGCCTTAGTGCTGTAGACGTCTTCTAAGGAAAGCGTACGACAAGGTGCGAAGACAGTGGGATGAAATTCTCTGAGACGCATTCAAAAACCTTTAAGGAGAGTTTTCTCAAGAAGAAGGTGGGAAGAATGTGAACATGAAGGGTTCCAAAAATCAGAAGAAGAGCTCATGAACAAGGCATGCTTCTATCCTTTATCTAGATTTCCAACCACAACTAGTTCTAAAACAGACTATAAGGTTGTGTGGTTGTACTTATGTACCACTTTGTGTCTCTAAACATATCGTGCCATGGCATGCCATGTAATGCCATGCTATGCAATGTCATTTTATGCTATGCCATGCTATGCAATCTCATGCCATGCCATGCAACCATGCCATGCAATGACAATGGCATGGAATGATGCCATGCTATGCAACATGTGTGAAAAATGGTGGAGCTTCTGAATGAGTAATTGATGAATGAGCGGAAGTGGGTTGTTATACCCACGACAACGAGGGGACTGATGTGCTACCTGGTCACACTCCAACAATTTGTAATCTTCCATTTAGGGCGATTCTTGTAATCCATGTTGTTGACATGACAGTTTGCATATCTGATTGTAATCAAAGTAAAATTGTGATTGTAGTCAGGGAGAGTTGAACCGGGCTTCTCATGTTTGAATGGTCCTAGTGAAGACCAATGAGCCATAATTGGACACACCACTTGGAAGCCTTGAAGGCTCAGAACATCTCCCAAAGGGGCATGGAGTCCTAGATGAGTCAATAACTGTTGATGTTATTCACAAGGTAGCGTCGTGGTGAAGATGTTGGTGTTGTTATGATGAGAAGCGACATGGCGAACTAGAAGTTCACCAGCTTGTATGAGCTCATGTATGAAGAAGTAGTGGAGCTCAATTTGTTTTGTTTGTGAGCGATAAACATGGTCTTATGTCAGTGCAATGGTGCTTAAATTGTCATTCCACAAGAGCAATGTAGGTTGTGGATGTCCTATTTTATAAAATAACTGGCAAAACCACGTTGCCTCTTGTGTAACCATGGTTTCCGCATACAATTCCTATTCACACGACGAGAAAGAGACTAGGGAGGAGCAAGTGGACCGCCAACTTATGAGTCCTTGTCCAAGGTGGGAAACATGGCCTTGGGTGAAGGATCATTTAGCTTGATCGTATGCCCAGAGCAGTTAGTGAAGACTTGTAAGGAGATGGGGTTAGTACCACCGATGTAGATTCACGAAAGAAGAGACTTCCATGAGAGTGGGATGGATGAAAGCCAAGGTCGACAAGAGTGTTTTAAAGCTTTGCGTGTGACTCTCAAGGTGACTAATTTAGGTTAAAGACTTTCTGTTGGAGGCGCAAAACGTTGTTTGGAAAGGATGGGTGGTAGCCCTTTGGACACTTCAAGTAGATGGTCTCATGAAGATTGCCTTTTTGGACGGCAATTGATATATCCATTTCATGTAAATCTCTATCACATGATGCAGCAATATGGAGGACAGCCTTCAAAAAAGTCGATGCCTTTTTATTGAGAGTACCCCTTTGCAACATAGCACGCTTTGAACTCAATTGGTTTGCCAAGAAACATATTCTTCTGGAAGAGACGCGCCCAAAGAATTTTGTTCTGGAGGGTCTTGGCTCCTCAATGCAGGTATTGGTCGCTTGAAATGCATGGAGCCCACTTTTGCTTGCTCTCCTCCACTCCTTTCCATGTGGACCATCCATGGCTTCTTCGAAAAAGGTTTGCACTCAAATCTATTATTGTTTGTGAACTCTGGTGCTCAGAATTCCGCGTTGGTGCATTGAGCGTTAGGGAGGCGAGGGAGATTGGTGTGCGTAAGGTCAGATGTCGAAGGATCCATGGCAAGCCAGCAAGGGAGGGGAGTGTGTGGACAACATTCTTACAACCTCTTCTTGCCTATCTTCTTAAAGAGCAAGATCACCCCTTGAAGGTAGACGGGGAAGAGGGGGACATGAGGAAGGCCCATGGGAGCGGAGTAGCTTTATGGAAAGAAGGAGGAGGGAGAGGGTTGAGGAGGCTGAGGCACATGCGAATCGGAGGCGGAGGTGGAGGGGCGGATGATGGGGAAGATTCTACGTGATGTGGACGAAGAAAGGGTGGAAGAGAGAAATCAAATGAGGGCAGGTTGAGAAAAGAGGGAGAGGGGAAGAGAGGAGTCGGAGGAGGTTTGGGTGGAGTAGTTGCAAATGTTCACAAAACTAAAGTTTGAAGGGTCGTTAGTAGGAGGTGTTGCAGGGGCACAGAAAAGGGGAGGTGAGGATTATGGTGAGGAGACTTGTGGTGGGGTGGAGGGAGAGGAGCCGAAGTGCACCCAATCAAGGAACGGGGGATCGAAATGTTGGTAGAGAATGTATGGACAGGTTTCATTGAAGCAAATGTCCACACAACACATCTCTTGGCCACTTGTAGGTTCAAGATGAAAAATCCCAAGAAAGTGTGCTCCAAAGCTGAGAATGACGCACAGAACAACTTTAGGTTTGATCTGGGAAGTGTTTTTCTAAGAACGTTCTCCTTTATTGAGAAGGACATAAGTTATTAAACCCCACACAAAAAGGTTGGAGACGTCAGGTTTGTACCATGTCCATGCTTCTGCAAGAGTATACTTGGCAAGGAGAGAGGAGGGGTAGACTTTGTGCACGTGTGAAGCATAGACAATAGTGTACGTCCAATAGTCGCAAGTGGCGGCAGAATCGGCAAGAAGGGTGCGGACGGTGTTGTGAAGGTTTTGATTACGACGTTCAGACACACCGTTTTGTTCAGTACATTTTGGGACCATTACTTTAAATGTGTGTTTCATGCTATCTGACTTTGACAGAAACAATTCCAATTTTTGGTCTTTCCATCGAGCGGGGTCCTAAGTTGTTTCGCGTAGCAAGAATCACTTTTCATGCAGGGCTTGATCACCCTACCGAATAGGGTGCGAGCCCGGAATCGTGCATCGAAGTTGGATTACAACTCACACGCATCACATAGTGTGCAACCATTAAGATTGAGTGTGCTGGTGATAAGAAATGTGCGTAGATGTGACCATTGATCTTGCTTTTAATTCTGGAAAACATTTTGAAAAAAAAATCCCCATAAATGTCTTCATCACGGGAATTTGGTTTCATTTTTGTTGTTTTCTTCATGGATAGAACGTTACCCAGACTTTGCCACATCAAAACAATCACCTCCAAATCATGAGGAAATTGGTGGGTGGCATTTGATTGTACATTTTTGGTCGCCAATGCCTTCGGCGGTTTTGGAAAGGGCTATGAGTTCTTCCGCACGGCTTGGTGGCGCCGCGTCCCTCCCCCCAACCCTAAAGTCAAATTTGAAATGTGTGCGTCGGTTCAGGGCCTTCGTAGTCTGCCGCTTAATTTTTGTGATTTCGGATTTGGTACTATGTTGATTTCGGAACTGCCGGCTTGAAAGTGGATGTGAGGTCCACATTTCATCACGATGTCGTTGCGTTTCCTCGCCTTGGCCTCCGTGGCCTTCCCTCCGCATTCGCTCGGTCTTTCTTGACTATCCCTCAGTCCCCTCGCTCCCATTGCGACGTCGACTTGCTCAGCGCACCGCAGGCGCACTCCACCTCCGTCACATCTGTTTGCGCGGTGGCCTCGAGGGGGCGGTTGACAACCCCGCCTTCCGAAGAAAAGGGAGACTTTTGCCTAGTGCGAAGCGAAAGGAGGAAGGCTCTCCGCGGCCACCAAGATGTTTAAGAAGTGAGCAGCTCAACTTCGCGCTTGTTTTTTTCTCGTCACTCGTTTTCCTTGTCTGATTCTCTCTCTTCCCC
>SZWC01019345.1:15528-39070 GCA_023375785.1 Penium margaritaceum | reverse complement strand
ACTTGTGTGGCCCGATGTAGACCCAAAGCTTTGGAGGCTCTAGGTATTTTCTCACCTTCATTGATGATTTCAGCCGTTACACTGCTGTGTACTTCCTTTCCTCCAAGGACCAGTGCTTTGACAGGTTCAAGGAGTTCAAGGCCATGGTGGAGAATCAAACTGGCAAGAAAATCAAGGCGCAGCGTAGCGACCGCGATGGAGAGTACCTGAGCAAGGAGTTCCAGGACTACCTCGCACCAGCAAGCATCAAGGTGCAGCGCACCGCGCCATACTTGCCGCAGCAGAACGGCGTAGCAGAACGCGCTAATCACACCATCATTGAGTCGGCGCACTCCATGCTGCACGCGGCTCGGCTCACCTACGACTTTTGGGCCAAAGCAGTGAGCACTACGGTGTACATCAACAACCGCAGTCCAACCAAGGCCCTGGAGCAGATGATGCCGTACGTGGCGTGGTTCGACAAGAAGCCGAGCGTGGGTCATCTTCGCGCGTTTGGCAGCTTGGCGCACATGCACGTGTTGAAGGAGAAGCAGCAGAAATAGGACGCGAAGAGTGCACAGATGCTGATAATTGGCTATGATATGGCAAGCAAGGCGTATCGCCTCTATGAGAGGGATACTGGCCACGTCATCATCTCCAGGGATGTCGTTTTCAATGAAAGTAACGTCATCGGCACCAACACCATCTGCGAAGAGGCAGCAGAACCAGCAGCTGATGAAGCAATGGGAGTAGACATTCTCCCTGACCCCGCCTCTCTTGAACCTTCCTCCACTATGACAGTGGGAGAACCACTCTATTCCCCCATGTCAGATGCAGCAGATACAGCAGCCTCATCAGCAGAAGCAGAGGAAGAAGATGCACCACCATCAGCAGGAGCAGTTGTGCAAGCAGCACCGTGCCAGCCGCCTGCTAACGCTCCAGCACCAGGTCGAAGGTACCCTCTTAGGGTGCGCTACAAGCCTGGTGAGCGTGGGCATTCCTGGATGCTCCAAAAATGAGACCAGATCAACGTCGCAGTTGCAGCAGACTCTGATGAGCCGACGTCGTACAAGGAGGTCATGGCTACACCAGATGCAGCAGATTGGGTGCAAGCTGTGCAGTAGGAGATACAGCCGCAGCTCGATAACGGTACGTGGGAGCTGACTGAGCATCCACTTGGACGTAAGGTAATCAAGTGCAAGTGGGTATTCAAGAAGAAGAGGGACGTAGATGGCAACCTCGCAAAGTACAAGGCGAGGCTGGTGGCTAAGGGCTACTCGCAGCAGGAAGGCATCGACTACACAGAAACTTTTACTCCTGTTGCAAAGTTTACCTCTGTGCGCACGCTCCTCTTTTATGCAGCAGCTGAGGACTTCGAGATTCACCACATGGATGTCAAGACGGCATTCTTGAACGGTGACTTAGAGGAGGAAATCTACATGGAGCATCTGGAGGGATTCGTCGTGGATGGCCAGGAGCACCTGGTTTGCAAGCTGTAGAAGTCGCTTTACGGCCTCAAGCAGGCGTCGCGTGCTTGGAACCAGAAATTGAATGCGGCGCTACAGTGCATGGGGTTTGAGCGTAGTGAGTGTCACTACAACGTCTATCGCTGGCAACATGGTCATGAAGTGCTCATCATCATCGTCTATGTGGATGACATGCTCCTCCTTTCCAACAGCATGTCTGCACTACAGGAGTTCAAGGAGGCCATGCAGGAACGCTTCCATATGTCTGATCTCAGGGAGGCATCATACTTCCTCGGAATCCAGATCGCGCGTGACCGCAAATCACGCTCTCTCTCGGTGCAGCAGAGTCGCTACATCAAGGATGTCTTGCAACGGTTCAGCATGGCAGAGGCCAAACCCATCGGCACGCCGCTGGAGACGCGGCAGTACCTTGTGAGCTTCAATGGAGAAGCGGATGGAGCTGAGCGACAGAAGTACCAGAGCACCGTCGGCAGTCTCACGTACCTGATGGTGGCAACCAGGCCGGACCTCGCACAGGCTGTGAGCGTTGTGAGCCCGCACATAGCGAACCCCGGACCTGAGCACCAAAAGGCAGTGAAGCGGATCTTCCGCTACCTTGCTGGAACCATCAACATCGGCATCACCTACAATGGCAACGACAACATCATTGGCTACATAGACGCAGATTGGGCTTCAAACCCTGAGGACCGCAAGTCCATCTCTGGACATGTGTTCCTCATGAATGGTGGGGCCATCAGCTGGTGTAGAAAGCCGCAGGTGGTCGTGGCTACCTCAAGCACGGAAGCTGAGTACCTCTCTCTCAGCTTTGGAGCCAAGGAAGCAGTTTGGCTTCAATGTCTCATGGCAGAGATGAGTGGGAGTGCAGCAATTCGAGTTCATGTGCGCATCGACAACCAGAGCGCAATCGCACTCGCCAATAATCCTGAGCACCATGCACGCACTACGCACATTGACATCGCATATCACTTCATCAGGCACATGGTGCAAGAGGGTGCTATGAAGCTGGAGTTTACTCCAACGAGCAAGCCGGTCGCTGATTTCTGTGCCAAGCTAGTGACCCGTGAGAAGCAGCAGTTCTGCATGAAGGCATGTGGACTCAGTCCACTCTGACTGCAAAAAAAGTGGGAAATTGTTGGGAAAGGAGGCATACGGCTCAGTTTCAGGTCCACAAGAGCAAGTTCCAGGAAGCTACCAGATGCCTGCTCCGATCGTCAATCCAACTTCACCAATTAAAACATCAGGTGGCACAATGTCTACGATTCAAGTTTCAGGCCGATCCAACGGTCGGATTGGGAGAAATGAATTTTGGAAGTTTTCGGGGTCATCGACTGCCGATATCTGGGTGACCATGGGCGATGGCTCCATGCCTTAGCCTGAGAAAAAAAAAAAGGCAAGAGGTCCAGGGTAAAGACCTGATGGGAGAAATATCAAAAAAGGTCCTAGATTCTTGGGTTGCCTTGTCAGAGTGTGCTGACTAGGAAAAATGTACCTCTCCTTACTTTTTAGGTGAGGTGAGATCCTTGTGTGCTAGCCATAGACACATGGCGATTCTCCATGGGATTGTGGGTTATGTGACCACTAGGAGTGTGCCATGAGAGCATTTTCTAGCTCTCTAGGTCATGTGTGAGTGGTCAGCCTGATTGCTAGGCTGATTTCCTCTCTTGTGTGAGATTATGGACTCTAGTGTGTGAGCCTTAGCCTCCATGGCTAAGTGGTGTGGCTTGTGAGAGGGTTGACTTGCCCAAGCTCTAGCTCTATATGTACCCCATCATTTTGAGTGATTATACAACCATTCTTCAACACAAGTGATGCCCTTCCAGTCCCACATGTTTGCTGCTCCAAGGCTCCCTCTCTCTCCTCCAGTTCCAACATGCACGCCATCCGTGATGTGCTGGCAGACATTTGCATGGAGCACAAACTCATGGTGTGGGTTGAGCCCACACCATGAGTTCACGCAACCAGCAGCAGCAGCAGTCTGGTCAGCAGAGAGGCAAGAAGAAAGGCAAGTGCTACTATTACCAGAAAGAGGGGCACTACAAGAAAGAGTGCTTCAAGTTCAAGAGGGACCAAAAGGAGCAGCAGCAGCAGCAGCAAAAGCAGCAATCTCCACAGCAGCATCAGCAATAGCAGTCACAGCAGCGTCAGCAACAGTAGCACCAGCAGCAGCAAAACCATATCAGCGTGCGCCATTTAAACAACATAAACGTGGCCAAGGAAGTGCGCGACCGCCTCTTCATGGCGAAGTCTGACATGTCGCAGAAGGAGAAGGCGGATCTGGCGTGGTACAAGGACTCAGGGTGTGCCAAGAGCCTGACGCACCACAAGGAGTGGTTTACGCAGCTGCTCTCCATTCCCCCCCGTCCGATTGCTTTGGGTGATGATCAGGTGGTGTATGCTGAGGGGATTGGGATTGTGGAGATGTGGTTGGAGACCCCTGACTTGCACTGTCCTTGCAAGTTCAAGGACAGTGCAAGTCAGTGGTGACAAGCCAAATGAGCCCTTACAAGACGAATGCCGAATGTTCCAGGGCTGCGCCACAATTGCTGAATTTCAACATCGGCGGTTTTGCGCGACGCCATAGCCGACACAGGGCAATGACCCATGTACCGTTGACTTGCAATATTTTCGCCGGATATCCGGTCGCTTTTGACTTCTCTGAAAAACAATTGGCACCTACGAAAACATTTTGGAGAACTTCTGCTAGGCCACGGCCTGACCAGCCTCCATTACATAGGGTGATGTCTAGGACAGGTGTGCTTGGGAAACTCCTGTTAGAAAAATGACTTCCGAAATCTGTGACGGCCAGCTATGACCGCACGTTTCATCCGCCGGTCCGTCTAGTCGGTGGATTAATCCGACCTGACGTGAAAGCCTCACAGTGTAGGCTGCACTAACGGCGACCTTGCGAACGGGCTAGAAGTTTTGAAAACAATGTTTTCTCACATTTCTTCACATGAAGTTCACATAGGAATGCTACCATCCATCGTGCAAGGCAAAACGAATCCTAAGTTCAAACCATCGTCAGGATTGCAAGCTAGCGAGGCCAGACACGCCAAAACAAAGATTTCGATGTTTTTTCAAGCGTTGGCGTCCTATATCATCCGGGCGTCAAAGCAGCCTCTCCAATCGTTCAGGCCGGCATAAAACTTCGACCACCTCAGCCAGGTTTGCATCTCCGGTAGATCAGGAACCAGTTAGGTTCCGATTTTTGAAGTAAAAAGGAGCACGACACCTCGTATGAGGACAGAGGCGCAAGCAAGATTATTTTGTCAAATATTCCTTAAAGGGAATGTCCCACAACCCCGGAATGTGACGAGAGGGGTGTCCCAAAAGTGATTTTCTTTGACAATTTTGCCGATTTTCCATGTATGAGGTGAAATACTATCGATGCCTCAGAGGTGAAATACAAAAATGGTAGGTGGCGTAGCACTTCGGGCCAAGTATTGTTATTCCAAATGAAGCGTAGATGTTGAAGAGGTAGAATTTGCGTAGCACAGCACGATTCATAATTAGGGACATTTGAGCAATTCATAATTAGCGGTAAGTTAGCGGTAAATATCTCGATGAAAACTGTCAAAATGATGGAACATATGTATATAGGGGTCGAGTTACAAACGAGGTATAGTCGGGGTCGTTGGGTCGATTGTCGAGCGACACGTGTGGAGTCACATCATGAGTGGTCAGATTCAAGAAGTTCCGCCCAAAAGTCGGGGGGCTTTGATGATCGTCGACGAAGATGCGAGATGAATCTTTACAAATGGAGATATGACTTGATGCGTCGACAAGTCGACCGAAAGGTCGTGACACTTCTGTCTAGGATTCTTGAAAATGGTCGTAGTTGTCAGAAAGTGCTACAAGGTTCGCCAGAGGGTGAGGGTAGTTGGCCAAATTGCTCTCGTCCATCGAACTGTGGATTGAGGTCTCGACGCGCGGTGGGCTATTTGTGTACTAACATAAATGCCTACTTGGAAGGATTACGGACTCATGTACGTCTGGTACATAACACTTCCCCCTCCTTTTAGTCGCAACCTCTCGACGCATGTACACATGTGGCCCGATGACGGCAGTAATATCCGTTGATGATAAGATCGACGACTCGGAGGTTGTCGTTCTAGTTGTTATGCCCGGCGTCGCAGCCGTGCCACTTGATAAGAAATTCTTTTGTTTTTCCACGTCGGCGATGGTCGAGGATGTCATCAATTAGGTATTATGTGTCCTTGTCCACTTGGACAAGAGGAGGAGGTGGTATGTTTCTGCCCGGGAAGTTCTCTCTAGGGTCTCGGTAGTGCTTGAGTCTGCTGATATGGAACACCTAATGAACATGCAGAGAGTCGGGGAGTTTGAGTCGCGCAACCATGGGGATTTGCATACGCCCGATCTTAAACGGTCCCAACCATCAAGGTTTGAGTTTCGAACAGTCGGCTCTAGGGAGTTTGATGTTGGTCGAGCTAAGCAGAACTTTGTCGCCGACGGTAAAAACATCGTCGATGTGACGTCAGTCAACTGCTCGTTTCGTCGTCGCTAGTGTCTTCGCGGCCTTCTGCCGTGTTTCCTCCCAGATGGCAGAGAAGTCGTGACGTTGGACGTCAACCGTCGAAATGTTACTTTGGCTATGTTGTCCAACTCGTGTGGTGGCAGGAAGTTTTCCATACACCACTTCAAACAGGGTTTTACTCGTTGAGGTGGAGATCCCCGAATCATATGCCATTTTGGCGGTCGGGAGTTTCTGTGCCCAATCCGTCCAATGAAATTCGCATAATGTTCAGAGAAGTTGTTCGAGCATTTGGTTGGTCCGCTCGGTTTGGCCGTCGGTTTGAGGATGGAACGCGCTGAACGCTTGATCTGATTGATGTAGCGAGTCATCAGATTACACCAGAAATGGCTAGTGAATCGACTTTCCATGTCGCTTGTAATGGTTCTTGGCACACCGTATAGCCGTACAATGTTGTTTAGAAATAGTCGTGTTGTTCCCTCGGTGGTGATGGTGGTCGTAGTCGGAATAAAGGGAGACATTTTGGAAAGTCTGTAGACGACCACGAGGATTCCGTCATATCCCTCGATGTGACTAGTAGTCCCATGTCAAAATCCATGGAGATATCGTTCCACAGTTCTGTCGGAGTGGGGAATGGTTGAAGAAGTCTGGTGAGAAGATGCGTGGAAGCTTCCTAACGACACAGTCGCTGACTAGGCGTCAGTGCCTGGTCAGACGGTGACGACAGTCACAAGTCGTGCACACACCGGCAAGGGTCTGGCTAGGAGACACAAGGCAAAGTGTCAGAATGCTTCAATAACATTTTCAGAGAGAAATGACAAATGACTGGCCCATGGCATAAGTACCTGCCATGGCGCACGGCGGGTGTCGCACGCGACAGTGTAAGATCTGTCCTAAAACCAGCCCAAAATCATTGTTTTGGCCGTAACTCTGTGCAGACATATCAGAACGCTACCCCGTCTGAACCTAGACGTGCAAGATCAAAAGCCGGACACTACGACTGGTCACATGCATGCATCCGGCATCAAACGGTGGACACACAAAGAAAAATCGTACAAATTAGGCCCACAGCCAGTCCACCGATAAACTCCTGTGTGTTGTAGGAAAGCTGCGGGAGGTCCCGAGTAGCGTCCAGAGCTCTCGAACTGTCGTCGGTCAGCTCCAGGCTGGTATTCCGCCACCAGATGGTGCACCAGTGCCACCAGAGTCTGCATCAAGGATCTGCACGAGTATGGACACGGCCGAGTGGTCACAATAAGTTGTACAGGTCGACAGGAATGTCATCAATCACAACACTCCTCCATGACCCGATGGTCCGCATGTCCATACGCGTGCAGTACTAAGATGAATACAAGGAGTGTAACAACAAATGTGATACAAACACAGTCACACCCCACACTTAACCACTCTCAGGCAAGGGGCGAAGTCCAACAGAACGAATGGCTACCAGGAACTTTCAGCGAGTTAGTGCCTTCGTCAAGAAGTCATCACGCTCCATGTCAGTGCCAACCCAAATGACGGAGATCACGTGTCGCTCCACCACATCATGCACAAAGTGATGCTCAACCGTAATGTGCTTCGTGCAAGCATGGAAGACACCAGAGTTCTCCGCGATGGCAAGAGCACTCTGGTTATCGCATCAAAGCACAATGGCGGGTACTGACTGGCCAAGCTCAAGGAACAGGCGTTGCAGCCATACCGCCTCAGTAGCCCCTGCACCCAGAGCAACGTACTATGCCTCCGATGAGCTACGTGCAATGTAGCCCTGCTTCTCGCTACCCCAAGACACAGCGGTCCCACCGAGCAGGACAACGTAACCGGTGCGACTGCGTCCATCAGGGCTCCAGGCCTAGTCGCTGTCGGTGTTGCCATCAAGGACCACCGAATACTACTGGCAAAAGCAGAGTGTGAGGTACAGTGTGGAGACCACGTACCGCACCACTCGCACAGCCGCGTGAATGGCTCTAACGCGTGAAGCCTACAAAAAATGGGCAAGGAGGTTGATGGCAAATGCGATGTCAAGACATGTGGTAGTGGCCAGCTACATCAGAGATTCGATGAGACGGAGGTACATGGTCACATCCACTGTCTCCCCCAGTTGTGTGGGATCGTCCACCTTCAGGGCATCCTGCCCGTCAGGCGTGAGAGGTGCCGAAGCCGTGGGCACTACGCCGAGAAGGTCTCTGAAGCGCTCCCCCACAACACGTGCGTATCGGGCCTGATGTAGTAGTAGAGTACGACGTCTGCGGTCTCGCACGATCTCCATGCCGAGAAACACCGCTACAGGACGAAGGTCTTTCATCCTATAGGCAGTCTGGAGGACAGTCTTTGCCTCTTTCATGATCTCAAGTGAAGGAGACGCGATGAGAAGGCCGTCGACATAGACTAGGATGGTAGTGAATCGCTCAGGCGTCCGTCGAATGAAGAGAGAGGGATCTACCTCGCTCTGTACACATCCCGCACAAGTCAGGGTGCCAATGATCTCCTTGTTCCAACACCGAGGAGACTGCCTGAGGCCGTACAAGGACTTGCGCAAGCACTAGACCTTGTCACCATCCTCAAAGCCGGGTGGCTTAGCCACGTAAATCTCCTCATCCAGAGAGCCATGGAGGAACGCATTGTTCACATCCATCTGGTGCAATTCCCAGTCATGCTGAGCCGGTACACCGAATAGAGCTTGAGCTGAGGTAATGCGGCCGATAGGGAGAAAGGTGTCAGTGTAATCAATGTCCTCAATCTGAGAGTACTCCTTGACAACCAAGCGAACCTTGTGGCGTTCTAGTGAGCCATCAAGCTTCACTTTCTTGCGAAAGACCCACTTGACCTGAATAGCCTTCCTCTCAGGTGGAAGGTCGACTAGCTCGTAAACTCTGTGCTCTCAGACGGCACAAATCTCATCCTTGCAGGGAGCATGCCAAGCGTCAGCATCCTGTGACAAGAGAGCTTCCCTTAGTGTGCCTGGGTCAGGCGCCATAGATGGAGAGCTCTGCGTGGCAAGAGCGCATGCTTCACTACTGATGACCATAAGATCGGCTGTTACATCACAAGCGATATGAAACTTGCGAGTGACGAGTTCCTGCTCTACGGGACACGCTGGATGTTCCTCCGTGTGCTCATTGTGCACACTCAGGCCTAGGGCCTTAGTGTCGGGTTCACCACTCGCAATGCTGCAAGCGGAGCACCTGGGTGCGGGACCAGACACTCGCTCTGCTCTGGAGTCCCATGGTCGAAGACGACCACCAGGCTCACGGGAGTAACCCGGGCTCGAGGGACACACCTCAGGCTCCAGAGTGGGCACAATCACAGCTGGGGAGGGCTGAGGCAAGGGAGCTGGTGATGCCATGCGAGGAGATGTGGGTGTGGGTGACACGGGGCTTGATGTGGCAGTAGGAGTAGGTGAGGCAGGTCCACGCACAGAGCCAAGAGTGCCGACGGACACAAGTATGGCCACAGGAGTACACAAAGGTACAGGATCATGGGTACCTGTGGGGTGCGAGGGACAGGAGTAGAAGCCGGCGGTGCTAGAGAGATCTCCGGACCGACAGCGATGATCGCTTGGTCATCAAAAGCCGGAGAAGTAGAGGGAGCTCGAACAGACACATCAGCCTGGCAAGCGGTGCTCGCAGGCATAGACTCCCCCATCCGTCAAGAAACCTCACACGTGGGAACGTGGGTGACGGACAGCGACGTGATCGAAGTCAGATCGCGGTAGGTGAGGGACTCAAAGAAGAGCGTGTCGTGGGACTCAACAATGCGATGACGGGTAGGATCCCAAAAACGCCATGCCTTTGGCAGCAAGGAGATGCCGACAAAAACACACAAGCGACCACGCGGTGAGACCTTGGACCCCTGTTGTCCTCGGTGTACCACAAAGAAGCCAAGGCGTCCCAAACGTGAGCGAGGCGCAAGTCAGCACGGTGGCCAAACCAGAGCTCATACCGTGTGACATGGTCCGGAAGAGAACCGTGCGAGAGGCGGTTCCAGACCCAAGTCATGTAGGTGAAGCCTTCAAAAGCAAATGACTCTACAAGACCGCACTCAAACCACATAGCATGAATCGCATCCTCTATGGTGCGGTTCCAGCGCTCAGAAACATTGTTCTACTGAGGAGTAGCAGGAGCGGAGACCTGGTGAAAAATCCCGTGCTCGGCAAAGAAGCTGTCCATCTTGTCAAGAAACTCGCCGCCGCGATTTGAGCGGAAGTTGTGTAGTGTGTGGCGGGACTAACGCTCAGCCATCACTAGCCAGAGGCAAACCGCGAGAGCGGCGTGACTCTTCTGGCACAGGCTATATACCCACCGCATCCCGATCAAGTTATCAGTCAAGGTCAGGACGTATCGACCCCGATACAGCGTATCGATCCCGATCGGACAGAGACTCGACAGGTAGTGGACCAAGAAGGTCCGAATGGACTAACTTGAGAGGGCAAAGTGTGCGTGAACGAGAGTTAGGATAGGTGCAACAATGCATCTTACCTTGAGCGCAAAAGAGACAGTCGGTCTTGGACGGCTTCTCGAAAGAAGCCACGTCAAGACTGAGGGTGGGTTGTGTCGGAGCCTACATGACACAGGCGGCAATGAAGCAATCGTAGGTGCTCATGAGACAGAACACCAGTGACAAAAACACGAGCAAAAGGGGAGGGGGAGCAAGGAGCAGAAATCCGAGAGACACGATATAGGTCATCCACAACAGAGGCAAGAAGAACAATGCTACGAGTGTCAGTAGCACTCACAGACGCGGAGTCTACAATGTGCTCCACAGAGAGTCCCATTAGTGTGCAAGCATGTACAGAAAGCAAGCTGAGCTCAAGGTCAGGCACAAACGGCACCTTGGAAAGATACAAGGGGCCAGACAGACCATCAAAACACACAACCCCAACACCCTGGACTGGTCATGTCATGAGTGGCACCTGAATCGATGATCCAAGTGCCACCGGAATCACGAGTAGAGGACGTCACTGTACAACGGGCAATGGAACACTTGGCCAAAGACGGTCGCTGGGCAGCAGGTGGGGAGGAACAACGAAGGGCATAAAGGTGAGACTCATGAATCCAATCCGTACAGTCAGGCCCATCGTCATCACATGCCGACTGTGCCCCCCCACACGCGTCATCCCGAGCCACAAGAACATACCAATAGACAGTCTGTGAACCACCCGGCTGTGAGAATACACTCGCACCTCCCTAGAAGAGAAGCGCTTGAAGGTGTCAAAGCTCGGCGATGGTGCGATCACGTGGGTCTGGGTCACGGCTGGTCGCCGGTGGTGAAGCAAGAACTACTACGGTCCTGGTCGCCGCGCGCCCGGAGGATGTGCTGCTCAACGTAGATCGTAGTGCATGCACAGCCTAGAGGCCGCCAGTAATCCGCGCCCAGTCGAGCGGTTGCTGGCACTCGGTGTGGCGATGGGCACCTCCACAGTTGTAGCAGTGAACGGAGCGTCCACTACTACTACACAATGACGATTGCTTCGACTGCTGTTGGCCTGAGCCACGCATCCGTCGCCCCTTCTTCACCTGTGCTGCTGTCGCGACACCCTATGTCTGAGTCGGTATAATCAAGGTGGAAGGGGAGGAGGAGGACGTGGCAGAAGATGAAGAAGGAGTCTGCAGAAGGGGCGTCGGTGGGGATGCGATGAATGCTGCTGCAAGGGAGGTCTCCTGATGCCACGGCTGACCCACGGGTGGAAGTCACCTGGAGAAAGAGCTAGAGCGCCCAGAGAAGGAACTGTAGTGAGGCCAAGAAAGGCTCGAGCACGGCGTCTCTGTACCTCATGAAGATGTCTGTGTGCTCAAGCCGAACTCTGAGCATGATCGTGCGGAGCGCCCACAGCTGTGTACGCCCTAAGGTCCCAAGGCGCGTGTAGATGTGCATGGCGTGTCGCCAGTAGTCGGCTACAGGCTCAGCAAGCCCCTGACAAAGGGAGTGAAAGGCACGAATGTACGCAGCACGGGTTGCATGCGTCTCTACAGCAAGCAGGGACAATGCCATGTCCCAGCCCCCGCGAGGATCAGCGCCAGTGCCTGTGCCCGCCTCACCAAAGAACAAGCAGAAGTCGACGACGGTCTCGTGCAACATGGCATAGAGGAGTCCGTGCATCGCTCTAGCCACTGTCAGCACCTATGCTCAGTGCGCACTCTCATACGGGCTGTGGTAGTAGGGCCAGACGCCCTCTAAAGTGGTCCAAGCCTGGAAGAGTATCTCCCAGTAGTCGAAACCGTCCTCGCTGACATACAGTGGGGGCTGTGTCTCGAAATCCTTGGGTTGCCGCTCTGTAGGGAGAGCAACCACAGGCTGGGAAGGACGAGGGATGGAAAAGACGTCGGGAAGAGGGAAGTCGCTGGGGTGCAGGTCAGGTGACGATGGAATCTTGGGAAAGCAAGATGTGTGTGGGGGCCAAGAGCTCGTCTGAAGCTGACGGAGACGCTCCTGAAGCACACGAATCTCGTGCTCCGGGAGTCGCCCTCCATGCGTGGCATATCTTGATCCTCGTCCCAAGGATCAAGAGGTGGCGGGTCAGCTCTGGCTCCCGTCTCCGGTGTTAGAGCTGACTGTTGTGTAGAGGGTGCGACCTCGGCCGCTCCCCCGGAGGTTTATCGTGGGGTCGTGGAATGACCCCGGAGAAGCTCGGTGAGTATACGGATAGCGTCAGTCTGCTCGCGCTACAGGCGACGCATCTCGTCCTGCTGGCTCCGCAGGTCTTCAATAGCCTGCGAACGTGGGCTCATGACCCTTGAGGAAGAGGAAGAGGGATCTAGTACCCTTTTTCCCTTATCCCCGAACGGAGCCAAGTCGCCGCTAACTATGGGCCAAAACGTCAACGTGGTAGAATTGCTGGAGTTGAAACGCTGGCAACTTTTGACTCTCCGACAAAAATTTTAATAAGGCAAGTGCTAACATCAGCAGAAAGTTGCTGATGTCAACATGACCTGGTGACGTCAGCAACAAAAATGCTGATGTCAGCTCCCCTCTCCCCCTTTTTTTCTTTGTGTCAACTCTCGCACTTGATGCGCGAGCTGGCGACCGCTCAGTTGCAGCCGCGTGGGAGCTTTGCAGAAGTTGCGTAACAGCTACCGCTTGACTGCTACTGCTGTTGTGTCGTCAGCTGCAACAGCAGCCGCGTGGCTGCATGCAGAGCGGCCGCCTAGTGGCTACATGCGCGGTTGTGGCAGCAGCCACGCATTGCTACTGCTGTTGCGCGCTGCGGCTGCTGCACGCAAGTGCTGCTGCCGCACGCTATTACCGCTTCTGCTGCTATTGCCACTGCTGCTGCCGCTACTGCTGCGCTGCTGCTATGCTACTGTCGTCGCTGCTGTTGCTGCTACCATTGCTGCTCCGCTACTGCTATACTGCTGCCCCCGCGCGGTGCTGTTGTGATGGTGCCACCGTGCGCTGCTGCCGCTACTGCTGTGCTGCTGCTCTGCTGCACTGCTGCTGCTGCTGCTTAATGCTACTACTGGTGCATGTGCCAATGTCGGCAGCTGCTGGCAATCGCAGCCTCACATGGTGATGGTGAGCAACATCGACGGCGGTCCGCTGTCGTCGACAGGTCCCTGTGGATCTACTGCAGTGGTGACTCTCACTGTTGTTGCTCTATTGTGTCTCTGTTGTGTAACTCGGTGAGAACTGTCTCACTGCTCTGATAGCATTAGAAGATGCGTGGAAGCTTCCTAGCGACACAGCCGCTGACTAGGCATCAGTGCCGAGTCAAACGGTGACGACAGCCACAAGTCATGCACACACCGGCAAGGGTCTGGCTAGGAGGAACAAGGCAAAGTGTCAGAATACTTCAATAGTATTTGCAGAGAGAAATGACAAATGACACGTCCATGGCATTAGTACATGCCACGGTGCACGGCGGGTGTCGCATGCGGCAGTGCAAGATCTGTCCTAAAACCGGCGCAAAACCACTGTTTTGGCCGTAACTCTACGGAGACATATCAGAATGCTACGCCGTCTAAACCTAGATGTGCAAGATCAAAAGCCCGACACTATGACTGGTCACATGCATGCATCCGGCATTGAACAGTGGATGCACAATGCGAAAACATGCAAATCGGGCCCACGGCCAATCCACCGATAAACTCCTGTTTGCTACAGAAAAACTACAGGAGGTCCCGGGTAGCGTCGAGAGCTCTGGAACGGTGATCGGTCAGCGCCAGGCTGGTAGTCCACCACCAGATGATGCACCGGTGCCACCAGGGTCCGCATGAGGGATCTACACAAGTATGGACACGGCCGAGTGGTCACAGTAAACTGTACAGGTCGACAGGAACGTCACAAATCACAATATCCGGGTGGCCGTGTGCGACGGGACTTTTGTTGCTAACACATGTCGTACGATTTCCAGACGTTGGCCACATTGGATTGCATCTTGTCTCACCAATAGTGTTTCGCAAGCATCTTTAGCGCAAAAATGTCCACCTCGACCTATGTCGTTGCACTCTCCAAGTAGCATGCAATGGAGTTCATCAATCGGGGGAACGACCACCAGGCGAATGAATCTTCGCCTCTAATAAGGTGCGTTGCACCAAAATTTTGCCTTGTCGTATCCACCGTGCTGGTCGTAGCCTTGTCTGAACTACTGCTCAAGATAGGGTTCTTATTGAAGCTGAAGTGTTGGTGTCTCAGCCATTAGATCCGATTGGTTTTGTCTGGCTGGTACTCGATATCGTGGTCGAATCCGGATTCGAGGAACTCATCTATCGGGTTTGACGTCGACTGAGGTTTGGCTGTGTGTTCAAATGTTTCAGCGCATGGTAGTCAGTATGCAAGATGCATCAGCGGTACTCCAGGTAACACCGCCATGTCCTAAATGCATATGCAATGCCAGCATCTCCTTCTCGTGTACGGTGAATTTGAGTTCCGGTCCGCGTAGTATTTTCTTAACATGTATACTACCGGTTGTTCTATCTTGCCATGGTCTTGCACGAGGATAGCGCCATGGCTCAGTCTAAGGCGTCCGTGGCCATGACGTAGTCGACCGTTGGATCGTCTAATAGTAGGGCTGGCGTCGAGGTCAGAGCCTTTCCCAATACGGCGAATGCTTCTTGTCCAATGTCTCCTCATTGCCACTCATGTTCTTTTTTATACTCGAGTGTCAGCTCCTTTCTCAAGGGAGGAAGGAGCTGACACTCAAGCATAATCCCGTACAAAGCGCCAGTAATAGTTGCAGAAATCAAGGAACACTTAAATGTCTCGGACGCTGGTCGGTGTCAGCCAATCAACGACTGCTGCCTCTTTCTTGAGTCCATGGTGATCCATCCACCGTTGATGACGTGATCCAAAAATTCGATCAAATGGCATCCCAAGTTGTATTTCCAGAGTTTTCTAAAAAATTTCTCTCTTTGTAAAACTTTGACAACTTTTCAAAGATGTACATCGTGCTCCTCCAGGGTGTGGTTGTACGCCAAGATGTCGTCGAGGTACACCACGACAAAATCATCGAGGTACGAGCAAAAAATATTGTTCCTTGCCGCCATGAACGTCGCTGGAGCATTCGTAAGTCGGAACATATTTACCGTGAGCTCGAAATGCGTGTAGTGATTTCTGAACGCCGTCTTCTCTCGCGGCTTTTGCCACACGGATTTGGTGATGACCGATGCGTAGGTTGAAATTGGTGAAAATTCGAGCCCCTCGGAGTTGGTTGAAAGCTTTGTCGGCTCAGGGAAGGAGGTAGCGGCTCTTGATTGTAGCGTCGATGAACGCCCGATAATCCACGCACATCCGCATTTTGCCAGCTTTCTTTTTCACGAATAGTACAGGTGCGCCATATGGTGATGTGGATGGACGGATGAACCCTTGATTAAGCATCTCGTTGAGCTGCATTTTCAACTCGGTCATTTTGTGATCGCTCATCCGATATGCACTTCAAACTATAGGTTGGCTATCCGGTTTGAGTTCGATGTGATGGTCGATGTTCCGTTGAGGTGGTAGAACTCTCGACAATTTGTAGAATAACACGTCCAGCTGCTGCCACTTTCGCTTCCTCCATTGGCTTGAGATGTACGACCCACATACGACCGCCTCGTCTTATGCAGTACTTGGCCACATTGAGCGATATCCACTGCACGAGTTGTCACTTTTTGGCTACCAAGGCTTCCTCTGCCACTTCCACCTTTGCTGCTTCTACTGTCGTCTTTTGTCCCACATGTGGAAGTTGTTGTTTGGCACCGTATATTTCCATGTAGACATTGCTTCTGCTCTAGTCAACCTGTGGATTGTACCGGTATAGGCAACATCGTTCAAGAATGATTTTGTGGTCACTCATTGGATAGGATCTCCAGACTGTTACATCACGGAAATCTCACACTTGTCGTCGTAGTGGTTCTTGAAGTCTCCATATTTTCATTCTCCCGTTGACAGTTTTTCCTTCAAACACCACTGGTCCGGTCTGAAAACCCAGCTTGCAAACCATGTTGTTGCTTACAAAACTATGAGAAGCTCCTCCATCCAATAGTATCGGTACCGTTTTGAGAGTTTTACATCCTTGGGGCAGTAATATTAGGAGTGTCGCCGGTTGGTCGTCCTCGTACCCCTCGTCAAACTTCTACGCCTCTTCGCACCACACACATTGTCCATGCAAGCAGTCTCGAGGGGTACATCTCTGAGCCATGACAAGTCGACCTCAGTCGAGACGTCCCCAAGCAAGTCGACAGTCGCATTTATGTTTTGAGCCATGGACATAGGGCGAAAACTAAATCTGTTAGTTGGTGCATTTGCAAACCTGTTGAGATGTACGTGGCCACAAAAACATCAAGATATGGTTAATATTTGCATGTGCAAGTTGTACTCTGCTTTTGGTGTGGTAGTGTCTAGATTCCAGATCGAATCTTGCTAGGGTCATTCTGACAGATTTTTCCAAGAGCAGCCGCCCACCGTTCCTAGGTGAGGCAAAGAGACAACCTCCTTAGCAACACGTTGTGTGGGAAAGCACACTGTGAGGAACACAATGTGATAGACGGTGCTTGAAACGGTTGAGAGACGGCAAAGATATGCTTGAGAAAGTGAAGCAAAGAAGTTACAAGAATGAGCGAGGGGGATACATATCCTCCCTCGCCTAGGCAACGCGCGTGCATCTCTGCGCAAGCCTGTCTCATAGGGTGCAGAAAATAGCAACTAATTTGTTACTACCTTCCAAACAAGAGAGAGCCAGGTCCCGGGTTTAGTACGGGCTGCTCGGTTGTCAGAAAGACGAACCGAAAGAAGCAGCGGAAGCAGAAGAAGCAGCCCTATAAAACAACACTAAGAAAAAATCAAAAGCAAAGTCACTGATAAAACGAGCTCCGGGAGCTGGCCACCGGGAAAATTCTTGTAAGCACAATGAGCTGTACAAGGGGAAGCTGAGTGTGCCAAGGTAGTTGTGGGCCACCACGTTGGGCCTGCGAGTGAGTGGCGTCAAGTCCAGAGGTCACCAAGCCTGACACAGCAACACTCCCCCATGACCCGACGACGCCAGACGCGACAAGGAGATACGGGACACAACACAAGGTGACAAGTACAAATAGCATCAGCAGCAGGAGGAAGCAACGAGGACGAACAGACACAAGTCAGATCAACAGCATGCACGGCCTCCTTGAACTTGCCGCCACCTAGCGCCTTCGTCAGAAAGTCAGCACGTTTGTGCCGTGTGCCAACGCCAAGCAAGCGAACGTCGCCACAAGCAATGCGCTCGCGCACAAAGTGATGCTCAATGTTGATGTGCTTGGTGCGGGTGTCATGCATGCCATCATGCTCAGCGATGCGGCGTGTGTTCTCGTTGTCACAACGTAGTGTGATGCAGTGAATGGGCTGGCGCAGCTGCTGCATGAGGCGACACAACCAAATGCTTTCACAGACCCCGGCACCCAGGGCAACGTACTCTACCTCAGTCGCGCTACACACGACACAACCCTGCTTCCCGCTCTTCCAAGAGATGGTTGTGCCCCCGACAAGGAAGATGTACCCAGAACAACTGCGAGCATCGCGATCCTGTGCCCAATCGTTGTCTGTGTACCCCTCAACCACGACAGAGGGCTGGGCACGAATACACAAGCCCAAGCGAGGGGTGGACACAATATAGCGGACAACACGCAGTGCAACCTCAAGATGGAGACGACGCGGGGACTGTGAGAACTGCGACAGGAAGTTCACAGCAAATGCTGCGTCTGCACGGGTGGTGGTGCCGAGAAACATCAAAGAACCAATGACCGAGAGATAGGTCGAGACATTAACCGGCTCCCCCAGACGAGCTGGGTCCATAGTTTTCAGGAGCCTTTGCCCAGCAGGCGTCATGGGTGTGGAGGCATGTGGAGCGGCAGCCAACAAGTCAGCAAACCGCTCCCCCAGGGTCCAAACGTACCCGGCCTGATGCATGTGTAGCATGCGCCGCTGACGATCACGCTCAATCTCCATGCCCAAGAACACACGGGCTGGGCCAAGATCCTTCATCTTGTACACAGACTGGAGGAGTGCCTTCAAAGCCTGGACAGCGTGAGGATCTGGAGAGGCGATCAGAAGATCGTCGACGTGGACCAAAATGGCAACAAAGGGTGCCAACGGAGTACTCACAAAGAGCGCCTGATCAACCGGACTGCGACGATACCCACCACGCTCAAGGGTGGCAGAGATCTCGAGGTTCCAGCAGCGCGGCGACTGTTTGAGCCCATACAAGGACTTGCGGAGGCACAAGACATGGTCAGTACCATCCTCGAAGCCAGGAGGCTGGACCAAGTAGATCTCCTTGTCGAGGCGACCGTGCAAGAAGGCGTTGTTGAAGTTCATCTGGTGTAATTCCCAGTCATGCTGGGCCACCTGGCTCAAGAGTGCCTTGGCGGTGGTATACTTTCCCACAGGGGCAAAGGTAGCATCAAAGTCCACGCCCGGCACTTGGGAGAATCCCTTAGCCGTAAGGCGAGCCTTATAGCGCTCAACTAAGCCGTCAGGCTTCAGTTTGCGGCGGTACACCCAGCGGGCGGCGATGGCCTTGCGACCAGGTGGCAGCTGAATGCTCTCATAGATGCCATGTGCACGGATAGCATCAAGCTCCTCGCGCATGGATTGCTCCCAAATAGCAGCGTCTGGAGTAGAGCGGGCCTGACGTACGGTCTCGGGCTCGAGTGGAAGGGCACTGGAGCTCTGCACAGTGACCGCGGTGGCCACAGAGGCGTTTCGCACAGGCGGGGTGGACTCTGCAGCCGCGACAGCTCGGTAGAGCTCCTCAGCAATCATGGAGTATCCCAAGGCCGTGTTAGGCTGGACCACACTAGCAGACAGGCCAAGAGCGTCGAGACCGATGTCACCCACGCGATCAGTGGGAGCCGACAGGACAGCGGGGTGGATGGACCGTGATGCCTCAACAGGACGAGGAGGAACAGGGGCCGTGAAAGAGGACGACGGTAAGGGCCGAAGGCAGCCACCAGGGGCTCGACTGAAGGGAGAGGGAGCCGACATGGGCAAGGGTGCAACCGGGTCCAGGACAGAAGGAATCGACGTGGCCAGAGGCTGTGGCACACAGGCAACCGGAGAGGAGGCAGGCGAGGATGCAGGAGATGCTGCAAGGGGCACCGTCTTTGATGCTACAGAAGGTGCCCCAAATGAGGACACTAGCGATGACGTAGAGGGCAGTGCAGGGGATGATGCAGGCGATGCTACAGAAGGTGCCCCAAGTGAGGACATTGGCGATGACGCAGAGGGCAGTACAGGGGATGATGCAGGCGAAGAATGGGACGCGGACGCAGGTGCGGATGCAGACGTGGCAGGAGTGGGTATCGACGCAGACGGAGATGACATGGGAATGCATGCACCGCCAGAGGGCACAACAGAGATACGACCCCCCCTAACACGAGGGAAGGATGCAAGCAAGGAACCACAACGCGCAAGATCATGGGAGAATAACGTTTTGAAGAAGAGAGCATCGCGAGACTCGACAACGCGAAGACGCTCAGGGCCCCAAAAGCGCCATGCTTTGGACTGGGGAGACACGCCCAAGAAGGGACAAAGACGACCGCGAACGGACAGCTTGTCGTCGCGCTGATCATCAGGCAGCCAGACACAGGCAATGCTGCCCCACACACGAGCAAGGCTCAAGTCCGTACGACGACCAGACCAGCGCTTGAACGGCATGACATGACGGGGTAATGGACCATGAGGAATGCGGTTCCACACCCACGTCATGTAGCACATGGCCTCAAAGGCGAACAGTGGAGAGAGGCCAAACTCAGAGAGAAGGGTGCATACACCGTCGGCCAGAGTACGGTTCCAACGTTCAGAAACACCATTTTGTTGTGGTGTGTACGGAGCAGAGGACTCAAGACGCACTCTTTGCGACTGGAGGAACCGAGCAGTGGGACCCAGAAACTCCCCACCACGGTCAGAGCGAAAGACGGCCAACTTGTGCTGACAAGCACGCTCAGCCTGGACCAACCAGGACTCAATGATGGGTCCGACATCACTTTTCTGGCGCAAGGCAAAGACCCAACGAAACCGAGAAAAGTCATCAGTTAGACAGAGGACATAACGACCAAGGCCACCAGCAAACTCATCGGGAAGGGGACCCATGACGTCCGCATGGACAAGGGCAAGGGGGCGAAGTGTACGAGAGTCAGAGACGGGGAAAGGAGGGCGATGCATTTTGCCCTGCGCGCAGTCGAGGCAGTTGGTAGTGCAAGGAACCGGAAATGTGCCAGGGTCAAGACCAACAGCTGGTTGATGACGAAGTAGACTGTGAATGGAAGCAGTGTGCACATGGCAGAGGCAACGATGCAAAAGACGTGTGTGCTCGGGCGAGAGCGACGGAGCAACATGCACGTGAGCGGTAGCGGCAAGAGAGGGGCCGGGCACAAATAGAGGCACACGATACAGCCGATCACAACGAAGACCGCGAAGCACGATGCGGCCAGAGGACTACAGCACGACAGTGCCCACACCACGAGAGGCAACAAAGTCCATACCCTGATCGTCGAGAGTGGGGACAGACAACAAATTGACTTCAAGCGCAGGCACAAATAGGACATCGGACAAGAAGAGATCACCCGCAGGGTCAACAAAGCGCACGACACCGACACCTTGGACAAGGAGCAGCTGGCCGGAACCAGTACGCACATGACGCACGTCACCGACAGGCCCCAAAGACACAAAAAGCTCCACGAGACGAGGTCATGTGGTGAGTGGCCCCTGAATCAATGATCCAGAAGCCAGGGGAGACGCGGGCGGGAGACGAGACCTGACAAGCGGCAACAGTACCGACGAACGCATCAGAGGACGACGCACGACCGAGAACAGCAGCCAACAGACGCGGATGTGCAACACACTGCCAGTCCTCAATCCAGGCATCCTCCGCCACAGGCGCAGCCAACGGCACACCACGCAAGGACCCATCCGACTCACAAAGGTGACCCCGGGACTCAACGGCCAGACTCACACCACCGCCTGCTGTAGGAGGGCTCGGCTGCGAGGACCAGGACACAGACGGAGATGATGTGCACGAGCCCGCGCGGAGGCCAATGTCTGACGTTGTGTGAGGCCACAACGTGATGGATGGGATGTCAGGGATCCGAAGCAGGGGAAGGTCCGTACTCTGGCGGACCGGCCCGGGTGGCGGACGAAGAATGTGAAATGCACGCGGGGCCGTTGTGGAGAGCCACGACGGGGGCACGTAGGAAGAAGACGGTGGCCCGGAGGACGATGGGGCCCAGTGTGGTGGAGACCATGCGGGCCCGGGCGGTGGCAGCACTGGAGAAGCCATGCGACTTATGGGACAACAGCCGGGTGCTGGAGAGGAGCACAAAAGAAAAGAAAGGGAACACGAGAAGCGTGCGGGAGGTCTCCCGTGGCACCGGTACAGAACACCGAGTGCCCAAGTCTCGACCAAGCAGGAGAAAAAAAAAATCAACGGCCGGAGCCAAGAAAGGAAGAAAGAGATGAAAGAAAAAATGATAAGAGGAGAAGAAAGTGGGAAAAGAAAAATGAATAAAAAGGGGTGCCCGTATACAAAGAAAGAAAGCCACGGACCCGAACCGTAAGCTCGACGGACCACGGTGTCCCGAGGTGCCGGAACAAAAAGGTGAGAGGTGAGGTATCAACCAAGAGTGGTAAAAAAAACTGAGAAGATAGAAGGTGTAAGGGAATGGGAAAAAGAAAAGGGGTAGAAAATAAATAAAGTAGAGATGGGGACTGGTCAAGTTTAACCCCCGGGTTCGTCACCCAGGTGTGTCTCGGACGTGGCGTAGGGGGTGCGCCGAGCGGTGGGTAGCCGAGCAGTGGCTGCGAGGGGTTGCGAGCTGCGAGGGGCTGCGAGCTCCGAACGGTGGGAGTCCGCCGGCGAGCTCAGCGACGAAATGCAGCGGCGAGCTTAGCGGCGAACGGTGGGCCCGCCTCGCGGGAAGCTGCACGGCAGCTTCCCACGAGGTAGCAAGGCTGCGGCTGCCTGCGCGCGTGCTGCTGCTGGCTCCGGAGAAGGGTGACATGCAGCAGCCGCCCGGGAGGTGCAAGGTGCAAGCGGGAACGCAAAACGCAAAGACACAAGGCGTAGAACGCAAGATGCAAAACGTGAGGGCGCAAAATGCAGCCGTAATGGAGCTGCGTGTGGCTGCTGCTGGCGGCGGAAGGCGCCCCAAGCGGTCCTGCAATGCCGGAAGAAGCACCAGAGGGTGCTGCAGCGGCGGAAGGAGTACCAGAGAGTGCTGCCGCGGCGGAAGAAGCACCAGAGGGTGCTGCCGCGGTGGAAGAAGCACCAGAGGATGCCGCCGCGGTGGAAGAAGCACCAGAGGGTGCTGCCGCAGTTAGTGACACACGAGAGGGTGGTGCCGTTGCTGCGAATGGTGTGACGCAGATCTGACACCGGCGGCAGATGCCCCATAGACCGTAGCAAGTGTGGCGCACAGAGCCACACACGAGAACCGGATGTGGCCAGATCGCCACCGCGATCGCTGCCGTGGTTGCAATGACAGTGCGTTACCGCCGTCGTTGCCGTGCAGTTGTGTTGCGCACGACGGACGTCGCCGCCAAGATGGCAGCCGCGATGCGGAAAACTGCCGGGAAATTTCGGCAGCACTCTGCCTCCGGCTCTGCCGGAAGACTGCGTGACGTGAGCCCTCAGCTCAGGGCCTCAAAGTTGCCAGGACCTGTCCGCCCCACCCAGCCCAGCCCAGCCCAGTCCAGCCCAGGAGTTCCTGCTGTTGTTGCTGCTGCGTGCTGTATGGTGGAACTCGGAGGTGCAGGCTCTCAACTGTTCTGATACCATGAGGGAAAGAGACAACCTCCTTAGCAACACGCTGTGTGGGAAAGCACACTGTGAGGAACACAATGTGACAGACGGTGCTTGAAACGGTTGAGAGACGGCAAAGATATGCTTGAGAAAGTGAAGCGAAGAAGTTACAAGAATGAGCGAGGGGGATACATATCCTCCCTCGCCTAGGCAACGCGCGTGCATCTCTGCGCAAGCCTGTCTCATAGGGTGCAGAAAATAGCAACTAATTTGTTACTACCTTCCAAACAAGAGAGAGCCAGGTCCCGGGTTTAGTACGGGCTGCTCGGTTGTCAGAAAGACGAACCGAAAGAAGCAGCGGAAGCAGAAGAAGCAGCCCTATAAAACAACACTAAGAAAAAA
>SZWC01019344.1:7023-26475 GCA_023375785.1 Penium margaritaceum | reverse complement strand
AACCCACTGGTCGACCTCCTTGTGTCCAGGTCACCTCCCCAATCTGCGTCACTGTAGCCGATGAGGATGGGGCTGTTGTTGCCGTTGAAGGTGAGGCAAAGGCTGCTGCTGCTGTCGAGGTAGCGCAGCACGCGCTTGACCGCCTCCCAATGCGGCACGCCCGGATTCGCGCAAAACTTGCTGAGAACTCCCACTGCTTGGCTGATGTCGAGGCGCGTGCCGACTGCTGCGTACATGAGGCTCCCAACTGCTGCTTGGTACGGCACTGCTTCCATGCGGCTGCTCTCTTGCATGCCGTGGGGAGTCTGCGTCATGCTCAGCTTCGCTCCCACTTCCAGTGGTGTTGCGACCTTGCGCGCTCCTGCCATGTTGAAGCGCTTGACTATGTCGCTCACGTACGTGCTCTGCGACAACTCCAAAGTCTGCTGCTGCCGGTCGCGCTTGACCTGAAGGCCAAGGTAGTAACTGAGCTCTCCCATGTCTTTCATGTCAAACCTGGCAGCAAGGGACTGCTTCACATCGTCCAAAAGAGACTTGGAGTCAGATGCAATGAGCAGATCATCAACATAGAGCAAGATGATGACCTGGCTTGCCTCTTGAGTGCGCCCATAGACTGCATGATCAGCTTCACTACGCACAAATCCAAGGCCAGCCAGCTGCTCATCCATCTTGTGGTACCATGCTCGTGGTGCTTGCTTCAGGCCGTAGAGGGCCTTCACAAGCTTGCACACCAAATCCGCCTTTCCCTCCACCACATACCCCTCCGGCTGCTCCATGTACACATCCTCCTCGAGGTCACCATTCAGAAATGCACAAGTCACATCCATTTGGTGTACCTCCTAGTCCATAGCAGCAGCAAGAGCGACGATTGCTCGGATGGATGGGAATTTTGCAACATGTGCAAATGTCTCATTGTAATCCACACCCTTAGTCTGCGCATACCCCTTTGCAACCAGCCGTGCTTTGTACCTGAGCACCTTACCATCCGCACCACGCTTGCGCCTGAAGATCCACCGGCATCCGATCACCCGGCTGCCGCGTGGAGCCTCCTTGAGAACCCAGGTGCCGTTCTTCATGAGCGTACCATACTCCTCATCTGCTACGGCACGCCAATCTGCCGCCTCGGCGCTGCGCATGACTTCAGCGATTGTGGCTGGATCATCGGTGACTGTGAGGAAGAGAAGCTCGAGGTCAGATGACTCCGTTGGTGATGGAATGGTGCACAGGTTCGCCAGCTCCTCCAATGGCCTCTGTTTGTTTGCGAGGCGCTCGGATCGCCTCAGCGGCTCCCCACTGTCCTTTGCACCTTTGTTGAGGCGTGCAGACCGTCGTGGCAGTTGCTGTGCGTTGCTTTGCTGCTCCTCCTCATCAGATTCTGCTGCCAGCTCCTTCTCCTTCTCATCTCCCTCCACTCCTTGTCGTTGCCGCTGTCACCGCCATCTTCCGCACCGCCCTCTTCTGCTACCGGTACTTCTCCCACTTCAGGTACAAGTGCGGGAGCAAGTGGGACAACAGTCATAGGGCTCCAAGTCCAGCCCTTCACGTCCTCTTGAAAGACGACGTCGCGGCTGCGGATGATCTTGCGAGCAGCGAGGTTGTAGAGGCGGTATCCCATGGTGTCGTAGCCGAGGAAGGCGGCCTTCACCGACTTTGCTTCCAGCTTGTTACGGCTGCAGGCAGGCACGTGCACGAATGCGCCACACCCGAAGACTTTCAGATGCGACACTGTTGGCTTGCGTCCCGTCCACGCCTCCTCCGGTGTCATCAGCGGTACCGCGCGCGTGGGACTCCGGTTTTTCAGGTACACGGCAGTGTTGACCGCTTCCGCCCAGAAGGTTGGCGGGAGCTCCGTGTCTTGGAGCATGCTACAAATACGCTCCATGAGTGTGCGGTTCGCTTGTTCAGCCACGCCGTTCAGCTGCGGTGTTCCAGGTGGGGTGACCTCGTGCTTGATCCCGCGATGCTTGAGGAAGGTGCGGAACTCGTTGGAGAGGTACTCTCCTCAACCATCGGTGCGAAGCACCTTCAACCGCCTGCCACTCTCATTCTGTGCAGCAGCAATCCACACCTTGAAAGCATCAAAGCAGTCATCCTTTCCAGCCAGGAATGACACCCACGTCTTCCTCGACTTGTCATCAATGAACGTGACAAAGTACAACTTGCCGGACAAGGATTGTGATGGCATGGGACCACACAAATCAGAGTGAACGAGTGAGAGAAGCCCAGTCGCGCCCTTCCCTTCCCGCGTGAAAGGAGAGCGGGCTTGCTTCCCTTCAATGCAGCTCTCACAAGCCAATGCACCAGGCTGCTTCACCCCCTTGAGCTCCAGGCCGCGGACCATCTGCTGCATGGAGATGATGGCGCCAAAGCCGAGGTGACCGAGCCAGCGGTGCCACAGGCCGATGTCATGTTTTCCCTCTCTTGCCGCCAACGCTGAGTCGGCTTCCTTCTCCGACGCCACGTAGAGGCGGTAAAGACCGTCCTCCTTGTTTGATTTTGCAAGCACCCGGCCTGCACGGGCAGAGATGGTGTAGCCACCATTCTCAAAGCAAACCTACATGCCTTCGGAGATGAGAGATGAGACAGAGAGGAGGTTAGCTGCCAGCCCCGGAACATGAAGCACCCCCTTCACACGACGTTCCACGTGCTTACCCTCTACGGAAGCACAAAACACAATCTCACCCTCCCCAACCGCCATTTGCACATGGTTGTCCCCCATGTACACCCGACGAGGCTCAATAACGGTGTAGACAACGAACCACTTCCGGCGACACGTCATGTACCGTGTGGCTCCCGAGTCAATGATCCAGAACAGGGCGGTGTTGTCGGAGACGTGCAGGACCCGAATTGTTGTCACAAATCCACTCCCCCAATCTAAAGCGTTCGCGGAAGCGTCGGGCTGTTTTCCCGCTCCCACTCCAGCCGCAAGGTCCGCCTTCTTCTTCCGGCATTCGCGCGCCCAATGGCCCGGCTTCTTGCAGTAGTGGCAGTTCCCCTTCTTCTTTCCTCCTCCGCCGTTGCTCCTGGTTGATTTAGCACAGCCCCCATGACCAAAGTTGGTGATGAGAGCGACGTCCAGTCCGCTTCCGCCCTCCTCTCCCTTGTGCCGCTCCTCCTCAAAGAGCAGGCTCTCCTCCAAATCGTTGAGGGAGAGCTTGTCGTTGCGCTGGTCCAGGGCAACAATGAGAGGAGTGTAGCTGCTAGGAAGGCCAGAGAGGATGGTTAGCATGAGAACACGCTCCTTGACAGGGTCCTCAATCGCAGCAAGCTGGTCAGAGAGAGACTTCACCATGTTGATGTAGTCAATCATGGATCCAGACTCATCCATCTTCACAGTGTGAAAGCGACAACGCAGCTGCATGTTCATGAGGATGGACTTGGAAGCATAAGTAGACTCAAGATTTTTCCAAACCTCCTTTGGCGTGAGGATGCCACGGACGAGGAGTTGCTGGCGTTCGGCGAGGTGGAGGTATATGGTTGCGAGGGCGCGGTCACGCTTCTCGCGGTAGGTACGGGCCTCAACAAGGGATAGGGAGCTTTCTTCTGGTTCCTTCTCCGTCTCATCCATCTGGCTCCAAAGACCCTTCTCCATCAGCATCATCTTCATGTTGTTGCTCCAGTTGAAGAAGTTCTTGCCTTCAAACTTGGCGATGTTGACGCCGGCCACCACAAAAGCGGATGTGGCCATAGTAGTGCAACGTTCAGCCCACAAACGGCTCTCTCACAAAACAGGGTGCAAGGAATGCCTCAAGGATGAGACAAAGCCTTGTTCTAGCTCTGATACCACTGATGGAATCTGGGGCAGCCCTCAGAGAGGTGATCAGGCTCACCAAGAGCCGCCTTGGCAGGACCAAATGTTTGTGAGAGGGAGTTGTAGGTTGCACAGACAGAAATTATGGAAGCGAATGTAGGTCTGCAGAGAACACAAATGTCTGAATCGACTCTTGAGTGAGAAAGTACATTAGCACATATTTCTATCAAGCCTAATTACGCCTCATTTGGCACATGGAGCTGGAAGAACCACTCTGTCAAAGTTCACCTCCTAGCACACTCCTAGCCTAGCGGGATGAGCGGCAGTCACACTCTCACACAAGAGAATTACCATCCCTGCCATGTGCACAACCAATAATCTTGGTGGGGACCTTCCTTGAAACTCCCTAAAGGTCCTCCTGCCGCCTTTCTACCCGAAAGGCCGCTCCAAACCTCCTTGGCCAATAATTGTGGCCGTCATTGGTGCTGGTAGTGCAGGAGCCATCACTTGAACCGGACCCATCGCCACCAAACCTTGAAGATCCATTGGGTGAAATAGCTCAGATACCCATAAAACGCAAAGTGTGACTCTCATCCGCCCGTCGTTCGGAAGAAAAGTAACGATCCGCCCGTGGTTCGGAAGAAAAGCAACCATCCGCCCACCTTGCACTACAAAAGCAACCATCCGCCCAGCCTCCGTAACAAAATCAACCTGCCGCCCACCCCTTTTTTCATGCTAAGATCACAGCATGCGTTTTGGACCTTACATGGAAAAATCTGCAATGGTGCATTTGTCTGAGACATAGTGAATGACAAAAATCATCTCATGCATCAATGCTACATGGTATGTGGCGAGAACATGACTTTTTTTTTAGCGTTTCTGGGTTCCTCAAGTATTTTCTGTTCAACGTTGGCGGTTGAGTAATGTTTTTTACCTCGTGGGCGGCTGGTTGCTTTCTCGCTTGGCGTTGATACCTGCGTTATTTCTGACGGTCCGTTGATACCTGGGTTATTTTTTGCACGACTACGGGCGAATGAGCTATATAGTTCCGAAAACTGGGCATATGGTGACCGAGCCCAAATCCATATCTCCCTCAAACGGACTCCGAATCGAGTTCCGTAAAGTGCCCTAGAACCAGCAAAACATCCTCTATTCACTTTTGTGACCTGATGATTTTTATCGAGCAACCCACTTTGGTCACTTTTTTGGCACCCCATATCCAACAGGTGGATGGATGGTTGCTTTTCTTCCGAACCACGGACGGATCGTTACTTTTTGTCCGAACGACGGGCGGATGAGAGACACTTTGTGTTTAATGGGTATCTGAGCTATTTCACCCTTTATTCTTTTACTTGCCCGGTTACCTGCCGGGCTCCGCGGCAGCGGGGCCCGGCAGATTCCCTTTCTTCTATCACAATGTGTGCCGCATCCTACAAACCCTCCCAAACCCTCGACAAACCCCCTTAGTTAAAATGGGGGCTTTGATAGGGTCATCGCGAGCTTGTAGGGAGGGTTTACCGCGAAACCCCTCCTGCGAGCTCGCGTTGAAGAGCGAAGTTTGACTTTACCCTCGAAGTCAAAATCCATGTCAAATCTATTAAAATAGGGTTCGGTCACCATATACCCAGTTTTTGGAACTATATATCTCATGTGCCAAAGTCGCGTACAAAATAACACATGTATCAATGGACCGCAGGAAAAAACACAAGGATCAATACCGAGCGAGAAAGCAACGAGCTCCCCATGCTGTAAAAAATGTTACCCATCCAGGAATCACGAGAAATTAATAGCTCCGTAGCCCATGCACTATTCGCTCACACGTGAATAGTGACGGAGCGGAACCCATGTGCCCAAGCGCCGGTACATTGCCAAACCACTGGTAGAGGTTTGGAAGATGCAGGTTGTTAATAAATTGCTCTGCACAAACCATGTTGTCTCGGCCCCAGGTTCGACGTAAAATATTGCAAGTTTGTGCACCATTTGCATGAAGGGTCCGGTCACGATATACCCAATTTTTTGAACTATATAGCTGATATGCCAATGTCGCACACAAAATAACACAAATGAAAATGCCACACAAAAAACAACGCATATGACAATGTTGTGGAGAAAATAACGCATATGACAATGCCGTACATAGAAAAACGCGTATGCCAACACTACACAGAAAATACCTTAGGAACCCTGAACTCTAAAAAAAATGTGATGCTCTCGCCACATACCATGTAGCATTGATGCATGACATAATGTTTGTCATTCACTATGTCTCAGACGGATACACCATTGCACCTTTTTTCCATTTCAGGTCCAAAACACATGCTGTGATCGAGCATGAATAAAGGGGTGGGTGGCTAGTTGATTTTGTTGCGGGGGCTGGGCAGATGCTTGATTTTGTAATGCATGGTGGGCGGATGGTTTCTTTTCTTCTGAACCTTGGGCGGATCGTTACTTTTCTTCCGACCGATGGGCGGATGAGAGTCACACTTTGCGTTTTATGGGTATCCGAGCTATTTCACCCTTTCATGAATGCTATGCGTGCGTGAAAGCATTACACACGTGTCGTCACATATGTTTCCAATGAATGGCATTGCGCCGATGGTGACATCCAAGCAGGTCCTCGTCAGCGTCGTTGACAAGGCAGTATGCCAACCGCCTCGTCGACGGCATCCATGTTTGATGTGACGTAGCCGAAAAGGTGCGGGATACCAACCGTTGCATGAACCAAGCTAAGAATAGTAGTTCATAAGCTAAGTGCACTGCACGTGCAAGTTGACGTTCATTACGTTAAATTCAATACCCGGCCATGGCGCCCTCGCACCACTTGTTGCTGAAGGGTCGCCCATTGCCGCCGCTAGAGAAATGTGCGTGTGCTGTCGACGATGCCTGCCACATGGACTTGTACAATGTGTGGGTCGGGTAGGTTAACATCAAGCGCATGTGGGATTCAAATGGACTCAGCCCTTGTCCAGCTGACCCACACAACATGTGCTGGCTCATGGGTGTCAAACCGCCGCATCTCCGTCCTGCATGGTCCCCACCTCACTGGCAGCCATGGGTCCATCCGGATCCTCTATGGTGTGCCAGACTCTGAACCACTTAGGCCAATGAAGGACCGGGTATATTGCTTAATTTTTCATGAATTTTTATGTCTCAAATCCTGGGTATTCTTGTACATTTCCAGTCTCATTCAACACGCATATGACAGGTCCAACACAACTATATGAAATGAGTGTTGCTCATCATGAAACATAGCGGAAGTATGTCTTCGTCACTAACAGCTTTGGGCATGGCGAATGTGACTGTTGGATATGTGTGCCTACCACCTTGTGTAGTATCCAAAGTGACCTTATTAGACAGGGATGTTGTTTGTAGACATCATTTCATCCATCCTGTACCCGTTAGGCGATGTACATTTCTATACCTTGTTGTTCTCATGTGCCTGGTGTCTTTTGACCTGGCAAGCATACCAAATACCAATCCCAGTCTTCCAAGTGATCCATTTGACATGTGCAACATCATGTGTGTGAAGCTACCACATTGTTTTCCTATGTGGTGTCCACCACACTGGCATCCCTGGGTCCATCCGGAACCTCTATGGTGTGCCAAAATCCAAAACACAGCCAGTGAAGGACCGAGTACATTGATTATTTTGTCATGACATTTTACGTCTCAAATCCCGGGTATTCTTGCACGGTTCCAATGTTATCTAACACGCATATGTCAGGTCCGACACAAATTTATGAAATGAGTGCTGCAGATCATGGAACATAGCGAAAGCATGTCTTGGTCACTAACAACTTTGGGCATGACGGATGTGACAGTTGGATATGTGTGCCTTCCACCTTGTGTATTATCCAAACTGACCTTATTGGGCAGGAATGATGTATGTAGAAATGATTTCATCCATCCTCTACCCAGTAGGCGATGTATGTTTCCATACCTTTTTGTTCTCATGTGCCTGGTGTTTTTTGACCTTGCAAGCATACCAAGCGTAACTCCTAGTCTTCCACCATTCAATGATGTTTGTGACCAAAGGTTCGGATAACCTTTGCAAGACAAGTTTATGCAGCCTGAACATTACTCTAACGAACCAGGCTTTCTGTTCACTACCCACTGCTGCACTTGTGGGGGGAGCGTGTGGATCCACCCAATGATGTGACACATGGTGCACACGTGGACAGGACTGCTAGAAGTCTGTGGCCGATCGGGATTAATGACGATCCCATCAGCAAACACTTCTTCTTGAGTGGAGTCTGATAGGGCTCCCATGTCAAGGGGTTCAGGGCACGTGCCGTAATATAGCCTGACCTCGAAACTCCTCCATTCCATCTGCAACCTCGACACCAAGTAACATGTGCCAACTCTACACAGGAATGGGGAATAGGGTGTACTCCATTGAGACTTGGTGCAAATGTTTGAGAGAACTACAAATGCTTTTGTTCCTAACTTTTATACATTGTCAAAAAGCATAAGGCTTCTCTGTCTCATTACGCTAAGTACATGTCTTTCTTGGTACACTATTAGGGTTTAGGGTTTAGGGTTTAGGTACACACAATGCTTCATTTCAACTTTGACCATAGCATGAACGTAGAGTTTCAAATGTTATTGAATGAACATGAGACTACAATTTTCAAATGTAAGGAATGGTCTAGGATTCACACCCCCCTCTAACACAACCACTCTACCTTGGTCATCACAGACTCTGGTCGTCCACTGCTCATGCCCAGTACGCTGTACGCATAGGACTTGGATGCGTTTTCAGAGCAGGCTTGCGGCCAAGGAACGCTCTCCTTTACTCAAATACATTGACATGAAATTGCATTTAGCACAATGTTCCGTGCATTGAAAGGAAATGGACATGTAAACATGTACCTTTCGACATCATTCATGGATAATCTCACCTTAAATCCCAAGTGCATCCAAGCCTCCGACTTCATGGCTCTCCACTTATTCCTCTGCTTCATCATTTACGTCCTCTTCTCCTGCATCGTCTCCTACAGCCTCTTCTCCTGTGTCACCTTCTGCGTCCTCTTCCACTCCACCATACTGTTCCATGAGTCTTACACTTTCAGTATCGTGCTCTTCTTGTGTGAGCAATCCGTTCTCTGGCTCTACCGCATACCCCAAGGAGTCCTCGCTGCCATTGTCAGACACATCGTTGTCGAAGTCGTCTGCTGCTACCTTACCAACCTCCTCGTCTGTCAAGGACCTCCTAGGGTCTGCTTCAGGGTCGTAGTCCGAGGCCTCATTGTCGTCGGAACGTGCCCCTACTTCTATCCCTATCCCTTATTCTCTCTCTACACGTGCACCTGCAGTTGCTGCTGTTGCTGCATCACAATCAGCTCTTAGCGCTGCTGTTGCTTCATGAGGCCAAGGTGCAGCAGGGTTGGGACATCTCTATTTTCGTGTGACCCTTACGGCCACACTTGGGGCAGTTGAAGTTGCGCTTCTGGAGCGGCCCACGCTCAATGCGGACAGTCCTGGGCCGACCACAGGCCATCGTGGAACTGGTTGCCCCCAGCCAGACGATGCAGGTTGATGGATTATGGATGCGGGGAGTGACGGCACGGGGTTGACGTACGTGAAGCTCCAGTACCTCACCGTGTGCCCAGGGCTCACGTGCGCAGTCAGGTCTTCACCCACCTCCATCATGAGGGCACAAGCATGCTTGTATGGCTTGGTGAACTCGCGCCACCAACAACACTCACAAATTCCCAGAGAAAGATCCACGTGCCGGCGGACGTTGGTTGGGCCACGAACCATTGCTCAGGACGGCCCCTCCATGATGACTACGTAGTCGCGTGTAACTGCAGAACTGTGAAGCAGGCGTTTCGCCGGAGCCGGGTCAAGAGTCTCGTTGCAGTTGGCAATCTGCTCGCGGCGCTGTGCCATGATGCCCTACACAAAATGGTACACTTGCAGGAAGTAGTAAAAGGGGTACAGCTTGCGGAGGGAATTCAGACGGGCATTCACGGACTCAGACGCGTTGCTGGTGATGTGCCCCGTCTAGGAATAGGGCACATGTATGACGTCCACGTAAGTAGAGGTATGCCACCCAATCCGTCTCGGCATGGGATGAGGTAGTCCGCTGGGGGTTAACTGACTGCCCGCAGGTGGCGTACCACTCGGTAAAACTCCTTGTGGGTCAGTGCCTATGCGCACGTCCACGCCCAGTAGGCAGCCTTCTTGCCGAACGTCTCCTAGTTGTTCCTCTGCAGATGTGAGGCACAATACGTGTGTGTAGCGGCTGGCAAGTGTCTTTCCAGAGCCTTCGCCAGGCCAGCTTCTCTGTCCGACACTATGACTGCACCTGCAAAATACGCAGTGGGATGAGCACGTGCCAGGTGCTCACAGAACCACATCCATGTTTCTTTGTTCTCACTTGACACGAGTGCCCTGGCCATGGGGCATGCATGGCCGTTCGCGTAAAAAAACTGCGTGACCAGCATCACTTGCTTGTGGCCATTTTATAGGAAGGTGTCATCCATTGTCATGATGTGCCTTGAGTAGTCCCAGCCATGGCGGGTGGCCTTAGGTGCCACAAACTCCCATTTGAACTTGTTCTGTGCATCCATTCCCGCCACGGCATGCGTTGCCGGATCAAGGTGTTTCAGTTACACGTCCACAAAACTCATTTTTGAACCTTTGAAACACTGAAGTGAGAAGATAGGTGAACAACTATGCGCGACCGGCCACAGGACATACCTCTTGACACAACGCCGGAAACATAGCACATGATTTTGCATTGGCGCCCAATAGTTGGGCCTGGGCCAATGATAGTGCACGGTAAAGCGTACAGTTGGCCACCTGAATGCCCGCGGCATCCTTGATGATGGCTCTCACCATGGCCAGCGGTGTTGTCAGATCCCGTGCCATTTGGGACAAAATGTGGCATGCTATCCACCTGGTGGTTCGCGGGGGACTCCCACGGCCAATAGTCGGTGTGCAGAAGTGGCCTTCTGTCACATGGGACAGTTTTATCGCCCCCAGCTTTGAAGATACAACTGCACGTACATTCCACGCGTAGCCCCGTTTCACAGGCTCCACACAGCGTACGTCAATCCATCCAGGCTTACTACGCACCCACTTTAGCCCAAAGCGGTTTGCTACCGCATGGTCCTCGATTGCCGCCCTGCAGGCAGCCATGTTTCGATGCCTTTTTCCCCTCCAAGAGCAAGTCACCTTCGGCCTTTCTTTTCTTCGCCATGCTGTCGGGGGAGCTGTTTGATGTTCCTGCACAAGGACAGGACAGAAAGTTCATCAGCATGTAGTTGAAACAAGAGCGGATTGAGTATTGTGCAAAGAGAACAATTAGGAAATGTCAAACGGCACCATCTGCGTCAGCAAGTACAAAAACGGCACATCGTCAAGTGCGGACATCCACCAGAGCATGATGTACAAAAAAGTAAAAACACAGCATACACACATTACCAGTAGAGCTACTAGGACAGAGAACATGGTGCCTTGCCCAGGAATGTCTATAAAGTGGAGCCTCGGTCTGATCTGGGGAGCGTGGCTCCATCTGAAACAATCGCATGTTCTCCGCGGCTTCAACCTCCAAACGTCTTTCCCAGTCCTCATAGTCCCGATCTCTGTTAAGCCAGAAGAAGAGTTCTTCCTTGGCACCTAAGTCACGGTTGAAAACGTGGTGTGCCGGACTCTGGGGCTGAGGTGGAACCGGCGCTTGAGGAACTCCATGCTCGGGAGGCCGATACGCACGTGGCTAAGGTGGTGGTGCAGGGGATCGTACAGGGGCTGGTGGAGCGGCTGGTGCATCGGGTCGTGCAGCGTGTGGTACAGCGGGTCGTACAGCAGGTGGTGCAGTGGCTGGTGCATCGGGTCGTGCAGAGGGTCGTTCAGCGTGACGTACAACGTGTGGTGCAGCGGGTAGTGCAGCGGGTCGTACAGCGGGTCGTGCAACTGGTTGTGCAGCAGGTGGTGCTGCGGGTGGTGTAGCAGGTGGTGCACCGGGTGGTGTAGTGGGTCGTGTAGCAGGTCGTGCAGCAGGACAAGCAGCAGGTGGTATAGCGGGTGGTGCAGCGGGTGATGTAGCGGGTCGTGCAACGCATGGTGCCGCAGTTCGTTCAGCGCGTGCTGCCATAGGTGGTGCAGCGGGTCGTGTAGCGGGCGACTGCTCGGCTGGTGGTGCAGCCGGCGGCGCCACAACCACGCCAGTGGGGCACCACCCCGCCGCTGCCGGTGGGTTCGGCCGTCCAAGGTTGTGCCGCCTAGGGTCTGAAGGACCAGACATAGCTGTCGTGCGTGTTGCCGACGAGGCCACATGACGAGGATGTAGCGCCCATGGCACTCGGAACTGAGACGCCACGAGCAATCCATCCTTGCCGGCGGAGATTGCCCGTCTTCGTATAAGTGGGCCCAGCGGATGTGAGAGCACAGCAGTTGTAGGACGCAGTGCCTCAGCACATGAGAGGGGTGGGCGAGATGGCGGCCTTGTGGAATCTCTATGCACCGATCGGGCGGAAGCAGGAGCCTCCGCCCTCTGAGGATTGCCCCGGGTCTGGGGTGCCATTGCGCGAAGAATGGGTACATTGGAATTTTCTGTATGCGATATCTAGCTCACGTACCCTGTAATTTGACTCACCTCGCTTGATTAGAAGAGAGAGCGCCATGTTGACGCTCCACCGCAAATACACTAATTCCCGGCATTGTCGCAATTCGGCACTGGATAATCCGTAAGTGAACAAACACTTGGGAGACGGGGGGGGGGGGGGGGGGTCCCTACCCAACGTCCATGCTCTCGCGGAATCTGACTTTCGCCTAGGCATGTCATGGACCATTACCTCGTACATGGACGGGTTATGCAGCCAATCCGCATTCACTACACACGTGCGACAGGGGACGGAGCGGACTGGAGCGCATCGGTTTGCGCACATGCAGGTTCGGGAGCCAGGCTGGCATGAGCGCATGCAGACCGTGTTTCATCCGACGTATTGTTAACATTTGTAACCAACGTCAGCATGTCATACGAGAAGCATCACGGAAGCCACCAGGATAACTCTTTTATTACGAAAAAGCACATACCCCTTCCCTTCGTGATCAAGAGGACTGTCGAACCGATTATTTTTGTGTAAATGTGTACACATACATAATCTCATTGAAGGCCATGCAGCATCCCATTGTACAGACTGCAGAAAGTAGACGCAAAAATGGAGTTGAAGTGAAAAAAAGTAATAGCGTGCCCACGGTGCAACACATGTATCGCAGGTAGCGGTAGTCCTTGATAGGTGAAAGTACCATGGATGGATGGTTGTTTTCCAAGAGAGCGACCGGTGGATGGTTGCTTTTCTTCTGAACGACGGGCGGATCATTGCTTTTCTTCTGAACAACGGACGGATGAGAGTCACACATTGTGTTTTATGGGTATGTGAGCTATTTCACCCATAAAGATAGGGTGAAATAGCTCACATACCCATAAAACGCAAAGTGTGACTCTCATCCGCCCGTCGTTCGGAAGAAAAGTAACGATCCGCCCATGGTTCGGAAGAAAAGCAACCATCCGCCCAGCATGCATTACAAAAGCAACCATCTACCCAGCCTCCGCAACAAAATTACCCAGCCGCCCACCCCTTTCTTCATGCTGGATCACAACATGGGTTTTGGACATGACATAGAAAAAAGTGCAATTGTTCTGTAACGGACGTGGTCCGTTTTACGACTAACTTCTGAACCCAAAACTTAGGCCCTCGGAATGTGTAGTCCAAGGAGGATGGGCGAATGGTCGCCTCAACCCTTTTGGCTGAGACGAAGCGTGCCAAAAATGGACGTAGTCATCATAGGGCATTTTTATATATATGCAACCTAAAACCCTATCGTTCCACGTGGCACATCCACGTGGGAACATGACCCTAGCTGCCAACTAGGGGGGCGGAGGATTGACGCGATGGATCTTCCATCGCGTCACTCCTCTTGCTTTCAATCCGGCCCATGGGCCAAATCCGGGCTTGAGTCGAACTAGACTCTAGCCCGAGATTATTTTTCGGGCCTCAACTCGTCGAGACATCGGTCTCGAGCCCCCGAAACCCGGGAACTATGTTCAAACGCCATTTTCAATCCTAAAAATGGCTTGTACGCTACATTCCTCCCCCTTTGGTTGAACCGTCCCGGTTCATCTTTGCTCACGGAGGTTTGATCATTGCGTACTTCATGATGCAAACCATGCAACAAGATTCGTTAAGAAGAATACACGTGTGAACTCTTGTCATCCGCAGCACGATTGCGTCATTTTCACGCACAATCAACCACACACTTGTCATTTTTGTGATTATGATCATAAGCGTACAAAATTCAGTGCTGATCGCGTGATCCTTGGCTCATACTAAGATGACACACGTACAATCCTTGTACGTTCTTCACAAGTGTTGGTGAGTCTTTACTGAAGACTCATCACACGTGTGTATCGGTGGCATGGTCAATGCCTTTTGGGACATACATTGTCAACAATGTCTTGCCAGTTTGGAAGAGGGTACATGGAATACATTTTCCCACATTCCGTGTGGTACGTGTTCAGCAAACAGTTGTGGTGACGCCTCATTCCCCTTTGCAAGGAGCGTCCCTGCGACCAGTTAACCGGCCGTCCCCACAAAAACCGTCCAGGTCCACACAACACTTCCCATGTCGTTGGGACATGATCTCTTCCAAGGGGTTGTTGCCAAGGTGGTACCTCCCTGTAACATTGTCAATAAGTGCAATCCGAGATATGGACATCAGTCCTCTCGGTTTGCAACCACGTGTTCATGACCACGCGTAGGTCTACTATACCTCTTTCAGCACCCGTGGATTGGTTGGCTGAACTCAACCAAGCTCCACTAAACCCATGCAACTTGCATGCCAACTTTATCTTAGGGTTAGGAGGCACCAAGGTTGTAAGCCATGGTTGCGGAGCACACTTTGAAGGAGGCGGCATTGGCCGTCTGGCACACAAAATTGTCGTCAACATCCATCATCAGACACGACAATGCTCCGACGTAGATGATCTTCGTTTCAACCATCATCCCCTCATTTCTGTCTGAAATGGGTACCGTAGGCTGCCGCTCACGTCCCTGTCAAAAGCACACTGCTTTTAACTAGGTTAGTTGAGATAACCGATCTCAACGACCATGGATTTTATCCATGAACAAAGTGTTCAGCATATGGTATTCACCAAACAGGTATACCATGATCACCATCATTACGGTACAAGTTGAAAGAACACCTTTCGAGTTCCAATTCCATGTGATTGTAATCGAACGCTTCCGAATCACATCCGGTGATCCTGGAATAATCGGCTCCAAAATCCTGCTGTGTTTATGTCATCGCGTCCAAGGGTTCCATTCGGTTACCCGCCAGTGGATCGTGTTTGCCAAGTTGCAACAATTTGTGTTGCTTCAATGTCTTCTATTGTGTACATGCGGTACTTCCCCTCAATAGAGTGTTTTCCATACGGCGTGTCCGAGGCACTTGTAGAGGGTATCGCCCTTATCGAAGACATCTGACAAACCACCACAATCATGGATATCACCGCAACGACATCCAAGAACATATTGTACTTGCATTCGGCAATGTACATGAACTAAACCATCCCCAAAACCAAGGGGCTTGAGTCACTTCACCACAATTGTTTGGGTCAGTGAAGTATGGTTTGACTACACAGTAGTCATTATGATCTCTCTCGGAGATGGGCTGGGTTCCAACAAATTGGATGTTGGATTTATTTTGCATATCTATATCGCATAGGCGGTACTACACCATAACTTTGGCATGATCAAAATCCATCCGCATGATGTTTGAAGAGCGTGACGTACACGACTAGTGTACCGTGTCACGATGCCATTAACTTTGAGGCGTTTCTTCAAACATCGAAAGAATGTGATAAGAAATATCGTTTCTCAAGGTCCATCCTGAAGAGTCCTTTCACATGAAAATTTGGTTATGACACACTGGCCGTTGTTTTTTTTTCAATGTTGATTATGACTCGTTATGTGGTTGGTCGGACCACCGAGATATAGATGCTAGTACGCTGTTAGCATAAAGCTATCGTCTTCTAGGTCGTTTCCATGGTCATAAGCTTTAGACACAAAACCCAGACCTTTTGTGATCCCAACTATGTCGCAATTGGTTTATAGAAAACATTGAGATCATCATAGAACGCTGAAACTCCATTAGTAGAAAAGGAGTGTCGCTTGTTTCCTTTGAAATGGAATTCTCACAGAACTGTGGGTGAACTCATGTCACCATCATCGGTTCATGCACTTTTGTCTATCAATGTCTATGACATGGTTGCGTCATTGAGAATTTATTCAAGGGTATCATCCTTGACACGTTCAATCACGGACCGATGTTTGCATCGGCCATGACTTATGGTGAACAAAACCTTCGAAAGGTACTAATACATCCAGTACACACTGTGTACAAGCAGCACGATGTCAATCCTCGAGGATTGAAGTCGACGTGCTTACACACCAGGTCTGTTTTATATCTAATGACATAGTCATAACACATGCTTAGTCATGAAACGATCGCAATTGCCTTTGAATATTTTAGCGCAATGGGACACGCGATTGTCGTAGCAGATGTCGTGCACCCACCAAACTACTTGTTTGGTGAAATGGCGTCGCCATATTCATCCAAGACATCAGCTGATTTCGTCAGCTTGTTCAAATGTCACAAAACCGTCGTGATCTTTCGTCCGTCCAACGTATCTTTAACTTGATGTCGTGATTGACACACCAACAGATAGTGGATAAGGTTTGTGTGCATTTCGTGCACATTTTTCACGCATGCCGTGTACCCATTTTCACGTGGTTGAAGTACAGCGGCATGAATCGCATACCATGATCCATTGAAAAGTGTATTGTCTCCTGCACCTCCTGTGGTCATGCAGGTCGTGCATGTTTTGGAACTGCTACTCAACCGACCGGGCTTTTGTAGCACGTTCCATCTATGGATGCGGAGGAGTTCGCACACCGTTTGCATGGTCCAAATTTGAGGAAATAATCCTTGTCACACTGTGATTTATCCGTAAGAATCCGGTTTGTACTTCTTTCGGAAGTACCTTTCCAAACTGCTATCGGCAGGGTGAGGTTTTTAACTTCAAACGGTCGTCACTATCGGTGTTTACCGAGATTGTTGTGTTGTTTTTACATTGTTCGGGCATACACCTGATCACCACAATCGTCCGTGATTGTTTCCGGACATGCTTGTTGATTCTCTATTTAAAGAATTCGACAGTATGACCGTCCTCCATGTCGTCGAGATGCCTCGCAAACTTCAAATGACGTTTTTGGCGCTTCAAGTAATACGCTTGCCGCACTTGACCGTAGAACCACTTCGTGCATAGATCATATGCTTTCGTTTGGTGGTCTATTGCAAGCTAGCACGACAAGGCAACGGTTGCCTAGTTTTTCTAGTTGATACAACGGGGTGCGATCAGTACCCATGTTATTGGTGCGATCGGTCCGCATCTTATAACATGTGTTGTACCATCGACACTAGCATAGCTAGTGTTGATGGTACAACACTAGCTACAGTCCAGTTGGAACTCTTGGCCATAATGCGTTCGACAGTCGCATGAGTGGTGCATTCAGCACCCATGACAATAGTGCAACCCGCAACTTCTTTCAATCGCGCAAGCGATGCCTATGACAACGGTGCATTTGGCACTCGTGTCGATTCAACCGACGCACCCGTCGGCCATGCATTTAACGCTCGTGGGGATTGTGCATCCGGCACTCGCGTGAATGCTACAATTGCATCTCCGATGTTGGTCATGCTCCCAGTGCTACCGGCACTTGGCAATTTGTGGGATTGGCCCTCGATTGGAGATTCTCACCATCGCGTGCGTGTTGAGTGCAATCGGCACTCACATCTTCCTTCAGCAGAAATCCAAGCACAAATGACTAATCCAGTATCCTTGGTGCACTCGGCACTGATGTGGATATGCAATCGACATTTGTTTTGGTCACATCTTTGTAGACCATGAAAAGTACGTTCGGCACTAGCATTACGAATGCATTCGGCATCCGTGATGAAAGTGCAACTAGCACTTTTTCAGTGTTTGACACCGTCAAAAGTTCTGCAACCAGCACGTGTGCTGTTATCATTAGTGCAATCGACACTTACGTCGATGACGTGGTCGATGCCCGTCTGAGCGTGTAATTGCCACTCGTTTTATGCAAATCGTACATTTCGCATTGTTGCGGTGAGTAGATGGGTTATTGAGTGGTCGTAGCACGTTCGGTCCTTTCATTGTTCTTCATCGAGAACCCGACTCGATGCACGTCACCATTGTGGTTTTGCAACCTGGTGCACGTTGTAGTCGTTGTTTTGCGCAAACAAAAATGTTTCGCGCATGTACAACCAATATTGAGCCATGCCATGGCTTTTTAACAGTCAACCGGGTTTTGTCACAAAATACCCCAAACTATGAGGTTAATTCATACAAATTTAGGCACTGCCGGTGCTAAATTTCTCGCATTGAAGCATTTCCAAGGGAATTTCGTTCACCACATGGAAAGTTGTCAAGTTTCCTCCTTTTTATGCTTCAGAACGGAAAAGGAAAAGAAAATCATAACAACTGATTTTTGGAAGAGCTCAACCAGAGCTTTTAGAATTGTGCTTCAAAACCCATGGTCAACTTGACCACACACTCGGGTTCGGCCACAAACTTTGTCACCGTTTTGAACGTTTTTGTAAAAAGTTAACATAGAATTCCTCAACTTGAGGATCTATGAAAAATGAACAAAATTATGGCACATCAAGTGCCTTTTTGTTTGATGCTTGAAATCTTTCAAACGTCATCCGTTGGTGTGTTAGGAAAACTGTCGATCTTCCCTTTTTCCTATGAACAGGAAAACATTGAAGGAAATGATTGAGAAACTTCTCAATACATTTTTGAGCCTATAATGAGCTCCATGCCGCTTTTTACAATGGTGAACCCACGACCAACAAGGCCAGACCACGGGTCCAACTGAGGAAATCGTCCTCGCCTCTAGTGCTAGTGGCACTTAGAGATTTGTAACCTTTTTAGAAAAGGTTACAAATTCAACCTAAATTTAGAGCTCAAGCTGAGCTTCAAAAGGGTTATGACGGCGTGCAAAACAGACGCTTAACGAAGGAACTGTCCTCCGATTCATGTGGAACCCACAGGGTCCAAAACATGTGGAAATTCATGAGAAGAGTTCCCACCTTTTAGAACGATGGTGGAGTTGAACTCCTACCACCATGTCTTCACACTTCTTTCTACCCACTGCGCTACTTGCACACAGCATCCATAGCAGAAAAAGGTTACTGATAGTGTTGAGCCGTTGTGCGGGGTGATGCCCTCTTGTGGTGGGGAGGATTGAGGAAACTTCCTCGCCTCCTTCCTCCTTGGGCTGTCGGCCCTTGTCAGAGGGGGTGGGAAGGAGAAAGAGGTTGACTCCTCGCCTCCCCCTTGGGCTGTTAGCCCTCTGAGGGGGGTTGACGGGACGACGACTCAACTCCTCACCCCTTGGACCGTCGGCCACGTGAGGGGAGGGGGGGGAGTGGCAGACATCCCCTCTCCTCCCCCTTTGGCCGTTGGTCCGCGTGAGAGAGGATAAAGGGGGACTCACCCCTTTTCTCCCCCCCACGGGCTGGCGGCCTTCAAGAGAGGGCGGGGAGAGTGGGAGACGCAACCTCTCCTCCTCCTTGGCCGTCAGCCCACGTGAAAGAGGGGGGGGGGG